>OX578139.1:92455887-92770887 GCA_951213105.1 Amaurobius ferox | reverse complement strand
ATTCATATTTCCATATGTTCCACTGACCGTCTGAACAAGGTACGAAAATTTCATTTTGATGAAGTAATTTCTGCGGCACTTATCGTGCGAGCGGACAGACGGACAGACAAAATGACCAAAGTCATACAAACTTTTCAACTATGTTGGAAGGTAGTAAAAACTCAAATTTGAACCTACCATATAAATTGCATTATGCAAGTAGGTTTTGAAAATCCATCATCCAATACACCACTTGCTGGTTAAGATGCAAAAATATCCGTTTAAGAAAGGCTCCATGAATGTCTTGTTTCGTTTTTGTCAACCTTTGTTCCATCCATCAAAAATAGCACCTCAAGTTCATTTCATTATTTTTTACTTACGTTATCCTGTACAAAATCAGAAATACATGAGGACATTTTCCTTTCACCTCCTTAATAGCGCCTATGTATGTTCAATACTGACTATATATAGCATTTCTGAGGGTCCCGCAGCACCATTAAAATTCAAAAATATCCGGAAATACGAATGTTTTCTCCTGTAAAAACATTTACTACTGCAGGACATTCTATATTGCACTGTCATTAGGAAATAATAACAGCATTCCCTTCTATATCTGGAAATGCCATTAAAATACCGTAAAATAGAATGAAATGTGTATCCTACATCAATCGAAATATGGTACGTGCACAAAAGGATATACTCAAAAACTTGGATGCAATAACGAGGAAATACTTTTTTTATATAACTTTTATCAATACCATAAGTAAAAGAACGACCCCATTATTACTCATGAGGCTGGGAGAACCAAAATAGGCAAACGAGTTGAATTAACCCATAATGCAAACGGTTAATTGACTATAGTTTATTACTTATTCCTGAAATGTCTCTGTGATCTTGGCGCTATAAATTGCATGTGTTTATGATGTGCATTTTTAATGGCGGATTCTTTGTTAATCAGAGTTTGTCCACCGATTCTAGTTGCCATATTGGAAGAATGATTGTAAACATGGATTGACTCTAAGGAATGATTGTAAATATGGATTGATTGTAAAGAATTATTTTAAACATAGGAAGAATGATTGTGGGTGGTTTTGTGACGATAACACATAAATATGTTCACTTCGACTGATAATATGAGTTCTAAGCTCAAAGTCCAAACTCGTTTATACATTATTTCTTGAGCAAAGGATTTTATTAATTTTTACATGTTTTCAGTTTACATTTATTTATATTTCAATGAACTAACGGTCTTGATTATATTATATTTCTCTGAGTCAATGTATATAGTATATTTAGTTATATGAGGAGTATAGGAAGTTCGGATATTATAAAATATACATTTGCTTACATTTGGGGTTAAATAAATAATGCACTAATTTACTACAACATTCTGTGCGGTTAAAGATTGATTACATTGTAGATTTTTCATAGTTTTTCATGAATATCTTTTCGAATATTTTATTTTAATAAACAACAAAAAAGTCATTTATGCGTGTAATATGAAATTGGAAGATACAATGGAATGTTTTTTTTATAATTTATTTATTTTATATCTATTACTAATTATGAAATTCTAGCAATCCGTATAATTCCAGAATGGTATAGAAGAGTCTGTATGTGCACCATCTAAGTAGAACAAATTATAATCTTAACTTTTACCAATATTTTTATCGCCGTTAACCAGTAAGCATCTTTTCAAATAGCGTTTGCACACACTTTAAGAAATTTACCTCGCTAGGTTCTGCAATTGAATTGTATAACTCTATGTTTTGCGTTTAATAAATTATGTAATTTAATGTTTAATAAACTTTCTGATGTATACATTTGACTAACCTTTGTATGATGTAGCGGAAATTAAAACAATAATGCTTATTTTAAACGTTCCAGGAATAATGTGCATCACTTGTAAAAAAATAAAAGAATACATTTACATCTATATGCTGACCGTTGGAAAATGTACCCGACGTTGCCCGGGATTTAGGATGTAAATATCTGGCATATACTACAAAAGAACTCACAGAAAATTTCTGAAAACCACATAACATTTTAACAATACGCTTGCTTATAACAAAAATAAGATAAAGCCTGTTTTTCGGGTGCACACACGGCTACGTAGCGTAGCTCATTATAAATTCTGGGCAACGTCGGGTATATATGTTATACATCCATATCCGTATTAAAACGCATATCGTTTACTAATACTCTTAACTGGGCGTAATCAATACTCATATTTTGTCCAGTCTATTTTCATTCAAACTTCTGCTAAAAGTTCCAAAATGCAGACGATCTGAGTGCGATGAATACTGGGGTGGGTGACATCTATATCCTCTCTCCTTTAAGTGTGACGACTTTTATATTTAAAGTACTTGCATTGAAGGAATCTTTAAGGCGTTAATTTTTTAAATTTTATATTTCATTTATCATACGTAAAAACTCATGTTGAAATGTTTTATTGATTATTTAAAGTCCAGTTTTTTTTACTTTGTAAAATCAAAGAGGAATGCGACCAATACCTCCTTAGGACTTCGAGTTTGTAGGTTCTCCTCCACTGACGATGGAAATCTATCGTATCTTCAAAACAGCTGTAAGCTGAAGTATTACGCTATTTCTGCTTTTATATTATAGTTTTTCTTACCCTCTACTGTGGTTTTCTACTAAGTTTCTACAAAGGTTCTTAAAATGTCAGATGTTACAAATAAGTCTCTAGCAGCATCCGTATTTTAAAAGCATTTACCATATCTGAGTCTCCTATATTCTATTACAATTAGGAATTATTAAAAAACTGACTGCAAAATAGGGAAATACCAATAAAACAACATAAAAGTAATGAAATAAGCAGTATTCGCTTATCCAAGAACAGTATGCACACAAAAGTAACATTGAAGAACGTGCACGACATAACGGGTGAACATTTTGCCATTTATCTTATTCATGCTACAGTAAAGAGGGATATCATTAATATAGATGTGGCATTGCAAAACATTGTTCTATAAGCAATCTAATGTATATTAATCCAGAGGATAAAGAGTTAATTAACGTAAGTATGCTGCTGATTCCTCAAGCCATTATATCTTCTATCATTGTCACTTGTATGGGTTTGCACAAAGGTTATAAATTCTTTGTATTTCTCTGATAAAGGCAGGCATATGAAGATTAGATGATTGCAATTATCTTAAGGGTGTTATTAGCCATATTTATCATGTAAGAAGTAGTGTGCATCAATGGAAGAATTGAACACAGCTGCATGCCTTTATATTTGTGCACACAGTGATGATGAAGGTTCATAATGCCATTAAAACAATTGTAGTCACATAATTTTATATGCCTGATTTTATCAAAGGAATGCAAAGTATTTGTAATTCTGTAAGCATGAGTTGTAGGGACAGTGGCACTCCAATGGTTAAGGAGGGAGTATCGCATTTGGTAGTTCCATGGTTGTTCCTCTATTCCAAGGTTGTTCCTCTATTTCTAAACCACTCCTATCTTTGTGTGGACACTATAACCCGGTAGGTCTGAAGGTTCATCCAAGAGGTGATGGGATTGGGGAAGACTTATACGGTCACTGTGGTTACCATACACATTGGGCTCCAATCTATATTGGATGGTATTTAGCGGCCGTTCAAACATATACCTTACATTCGTTAGATCGGACACAATCAGGGCAGACATTATGTCGAACTTAGGAGGCATTGTATTTAGGGTTTGCCGCTACATATGCCTGACTCAGTTATTGCAGCAGACGTTTCAGCCGCGGGGAATAACATTACGGTTCAACAATATATGAAGTTGTATAAGGGAGCATTCACATTTATATTAATATTTAATGTTCGGATATTAATTTATCTTTCCTTAACCATGCTGTGTGTATCGATGTACGCAAACATCTAACCAATTGTAAAAGGAGCTAATGTAGGAGACTCACATACTTCTAAACATAATGTTGAATACGTAAAATACATATGGGATAAGCATAGATTATTTAGCTCTGGAGTCTGCAATATAGCTGATAGGAATGAAACAATCATTGACTTTATAAGGAGAAGGAGACGATTTTATAGCATACTTTTTCGAAGAAGTTTTAAGCATAGACTTAAATTACTTTTACCTCCATGGTTTTAAGTAGTTAAGCAAAATAAATTATTGCAGTATTATGATGAATAAAAAAATAGAATAACAGTATATGAATGAGATATTTACTGATTTTACATACAGAGCCAGGCGATTTGTATTTCAAAGACGTAATTTCAATAAAGTTCCTTTTTTTCTATGAAGTTTTAAGTTTTAAAATATAATAAATTGTTGTGGTATTGTGATAATTTTAATAATATTACTACTGAATGCATCGCATTTTAGAGATGTTTAAATAAAATTGCATTGCAGTTGGAAAGTGTTTCATTATCAATGCTTTATTCATAATTGTTTTACTTGTTGAAAGGTATCATAAACCGTTCTCATATCATTACGCGTTTTTTTAATACATTTATCATAAAGGTTGCATGAGATTAAAGTCAGATTAAACATCGCTATTAAATTCGTCTTGTCATGTGCAATGTTATACTACTCGTTTATTAATGCCATTCTTGTGGATTAAACAATTTGCTTTCACGAAAAAGGGCATTATTTCTTTTTGTTTTAAAGTCATCAACATTGCCATATTTTTCGTATTTTTATTTGAATAATTAATATCCATGAATAATAAAAATAACCATGTTACTTTGATTCACTTGAATGTTGCATTCAATTATTAATACTTTTTTTAGACCAAAAAATCCCGAATGTTTATTTTATGGTACAAATCCTTTATCATAGGTATTCAAATTTGTAATATATATATATATATATATATATATATATATATATATATATATATATATATATATATATATATATATATACAATTTATGTTTCAGATTCAATACTAGTACTTTATTTTAAAAATCGGATGACAAAAAAAAAAGAAAACATGGTTTCCACCAAACAATCGTGAACAGATATTTTGATATATTTAGAACATATTTTCTTTCAATTTTAATACCTATGATAAACAATTTGTACCATAAAATAAACATTCGGGATTTTTTGGTCTAAAATAAGTATTAATAATGGAATGCAACATTCAAGTGAATCAAAGTAACATGGCTATTTTTATTATTCATGGATATTATTCATGGATACATGGATATATATATATATATACATACATATTTATAAAAAATGTGTTACACACAAAAACATATTGCATTATTTTATTAAAACATTAACCCTTAAGAATAAAATCGGCTTTTAATATGTTAATAGATTCATAAAACGTTTACATATATTGACTAAAAATGACCGCGAGTATCCGTGACAGAAAATGCCCCTACACGTAGGTCCATCTGTGACAGAACGGATCGATATCGAGATATCTATGATTTCGAAGAAATGGTGAAGTATAGCAAGTGGCGCTGCAATCACTTTAATCATCAATCATGCTACAAGATTAGATTCGCAAATATGTTTTAGCCATTTTTCTTTCTTTTCACCTTCAGCGTATAGAACCATCGAGATTTTTATCATTTAGGGAGCAATCTCATTATAATTTTTCCGATGAATATTTTTGTTGCTCCTAGAACCGCATTTTTCTTTTCGGAACGACAGTTTTTGCCACAATTTTGCCACCATCGATAAACATCAAGCTAAATAATTTCCGGAGAAGAATGGTGATTTTTTACTAGATATTTTTCTTCCGTTTTCTAGTTTTCTGCCACTAGCAAATGTTTTAATACGTTTTTTTTTCTGCGTTTGTTTAAAAAACAATCTATATTATTTATTTTGAAGAGACATTTATTTGGTTTTGTGATTAATGAGTCCATTTATTGTTATTTCTTGAATAATTTTTGGAGGTGCTCTTAGGTTAACGTTAGGAAGTGTTGGAATTTTTTATATGATTTAAAACATGGGCTTTGTTTAAGTAATTAAATATATTTTGGAACCTAATACTAAAAGTAATACATACACCTGAGCATAAAAAACTGTGAAGCGGTTGGAAATCATAATAAATAGTAATAATCATAATTAATATATAAATGTATTAGACTGTGCTAACCGATTTCTTAGCTGAAGCCAGGTGTACACAATAGTCAATATTGATAATTCAATCATTGGCCTATAAATTTGTCAAAAAGTGAATTACTGCCAAGAACAAGTTTGCTCTTTGCACCATACGAAACGGATCACATAACACCCTTTAACTACCCAATTTTGACCAGAAGCCAGAGGGTGTGGCAGCCAAAAGGATTATACTACCCATCCATTAAACTATCGCATATTGGATGCACGTAAAGGATTCAAAATGGCATCCATACTCTGCGTGTACAAGGGGCTAGCGTTTTGGCAACGTCGAAAATCGAACACGAGACAACAGCGTACAATACCATTGACATAACTACTGGGCTCAAATCAATTAAAACCTATAACTTTATTAAAAAATATCTCGTTGATTGCTTAATATCAAACACCAGACTTAAGGGAATATTTTTGAGTCAGTTATTTCACTGACTAATATCAATTTAATAAAATAGAGATCAATTTAATCCAATTTAATGAATAGAGATATTAAATACTTCCGATATATTGAATTTTCTTTACTTTGGGGCGACATTTTTTTAAATGTCGCCACATTTCTCGCCAACAATGCAAAAACGCATTACACTGAGAGAAATAAAAGTTAATACTGATTTCAACAAATGTATAATCACAATCCAAGAATGTTGCCAAAAGCACAAAATAAAATTTAAAAATATTTAAATTTGTCTGTTTCATCATAAATTCTAAAATTTAGCTATGCTAAGTTCGACGGTTTTAATACGCAGCTGTCTTTCAATAATAAGCACTACTGGATATAGCATCGTAACCAATGCGTTTGTTTCTTAACATTGGTCTTAAATATTAAGCCTCACCTCATATCCAGTAATCTGTTTCTTAAGTGCTTAAATTTTTAATTAACTGCAAACTATATTTCGCGTATTAAAACTTTAATCAGCAACAGCTGTTCAACAATGATTATTACGGGTAAGTTTAAAAGATAATCCCTCCCGAGACACCCATAGATTTAACATGGTGACATTTGGCATCAGTTATCTCAGTACACATAACATATTCTAAAATTTGGGCTCAGTCATAACCTGCAATTTTGTGAATTTTATGAATGTTCCAAATTTCGAGCAAATCAGTCAAAATGTCGCAAAGAAACAGCGTCAATAACTCAATCATATTTGAGTCGATGGTAAGGAAGATCGTATCTCGCTGCGCATCAAAGTTAATTTTTTTCAAACTTTGTTTAAAAAATGTTTGAAAAATTAGATCCCATAGTGTCCACTGCATTTCACTTTTTCATCCTGAGTTCAATAATATAATTCATAGCTAATTGGATGATATTATTCATTTACATTCCCATATGTCCCACAGACCGTCTCAACAATACACTAAAATTTCTTTTTGATAATGTCATTTTTAGACAGTTATTGTGCAAATGGGCAGAATGATTAAAGTCATAAACACTTTTCAACTTGTTTGAAAGTGTCACTATAAATTAAAAACTATAAATTATATGACAGAAAATTAAGAGCTGGCACTCAATATGTGAACACAAACTTAACTGAGTCGATGACATAGAACCTCGCCGTGCTTCAATTCAGCCAGTTTTAAAAGTAAAATCAATGTCCATCTTCAGTGCAAATAAGCAGATCAGTTACACTAGTGAAAGTAGAACAAGTTATCTGTATGATCAACGTGCGGATTTCCAATATGTAATGCGCGCAAGTCCATACGATGAGGTACGCAAACATATATATATATATATATATATATATATATTTATATATATATATATATATATATATATTTATATATATATATATATATATATATATATATATATATATATATATATATATATATATATATATATATATATTTATATATATATATATATATATATATATATTTATATATATATATATATATATATATATATATATATATATATATATATATATATTTATATATATATATATATATATATATATATATATATATATATATATATATATATATATATATATATATATATATATATATATATATATATATATATATATATATATATATATATATATATATATATATATATATATATTATTTCATAATTTTTCTTCTGAGACAAATTTTAAATTGACCGAAGAAAAACATTATTAATGAATAACAAATAATAACATGTTAATTAAAATTACACGATCATGAACACAAAAATATTTTGATTATATGAAATGTTTTGATTATATTAATATTATTTTAACGCGTAGAAAAAAAATCCCACATCTGTATTCACCGTAAGAGTGATGTACAAAATGTTGTGTTTAGGAGTACATGATGCACAAAATATTGTGTATAGGGTACATGATGTATAAAAAGTTGTGTATGGAGGTGCGTGATGTAAAGAGTAGGTTTTAAGGGGAAGCGTCTCAAAACAGTGTTTCGACCACTGCTATAGAGGTTAAGATCTTCCAAACAGGAATTATAAATGAAATGAAAAATAAAGAAGGAATGAACTAGATGAGATGTAATTATAAATACAGAAAAAACTCATCCACACTATTTGTACTCCGGGCCAACGGCCGTACCGTGCTGAAAACACCGGTTCTCGTTAGATCACCGAAGTCAAGCAGCATCGGGCGCGGTTAGTACTTGGTGGGTGACCACCTCGGAACACCGCGTGCTGTTGGCCATCTCGGGTGCGGTATCCCCATGGTTTGCGCGCTAGATTTGCACGATACCACAAAATGCCGCCGTGTTCATGCGGAGTACGATCACGTTAAACATGTGGGTCCGTAAGTCTTTCCGAGAGGTTGGTGGTAGGGGAAGGAGGGTACGGTCCCTGTGGATGCCTCCCCCACTGGGTTCCGGTCTAAATTGGGTGGCACTTCCCGGCCGTCCATACAGTTACCTTACACCTTTCTGGTAGGTCAGACGGTCTGGGTCTCAACAACAACACTACTTGTACTGGGCGCGGTAGCCCAGTGGTTAGCGCGCGGGAATTGCACTCGGTAGGCCAGGGTTCGATTTCCGCCACTGCTAAAAACTGCCGCCGTGTTCACGCGGAGTACGATCACGTTAAACATGTGGGCCTGTAAGTCCTTCCGAGAGGCTGGTGGTAGGGGAAGTAGGGTACAGTTCCTGTGGATGCCTCCCCCACGGGGTTCCTGTCTAAATTGTGTGGCACTTTCCGGCAGTCCAAACAGTTACCTTACACCTTTCTGGTAGGTCGGACGGGCTGGATCTCAACAACAACACTATTTGTACTGGGATTAAATGGCTGTTAATTAGTAGATTGTGACAAAATTATATTTATTGTGTTATAGGCTACATAATACTAAACATTTTAATTCCACTGATAAGCAAGCTGTCGAACAGTGTTTCAACATTTTGCTGTTCATAGCATGCGTATTACACCGGACTATCCAGCGGGTCACTACACGTACCCTTTGCTACATGTTTCATAAAGTCACTGCATTGTCGGAATTCATGACGTCTAAAAATAATATTTGTTTTTTGTTCGCAGCAGGTGAATGAAGCTTATATTTGCTTTTTGAGGATCTTGAAGGTTAACACTTTAATTTTCTGAGTTATAGAGAACGAATATATTTGCGAAATTCCGTTTGAAAATTTGAAATTAACGAATATGTTTCTAAAATAATATTTGAAAATTGTTTGTTTAATTGTGTTTGAAATTTAGACAATTTTGCTTTACTTCAAACTATATATACATGTTGAGTTTTACGGCTGTAACTGCATTTTTTATGGTTGCATATATTTTATGTAATGTTTTGTAATTACTGCACTGTTATAATGAATGCATCAAATAATTACTTCGGATCTTAGATTTCAGATGAATCAATTATATGCCAGGAGGAAATGAATATATGTACTAACAAAAGAAAACTTCAGATCTTGGCTGTTTTCTCCGTTCTATGCCTGATTTAATTATACGCCGATAGGGAAATATCGTTGTTCTGATGAGGATGTTAAAGCAAAATTCTCCAGCCTACAAAAATCAACCAATTATTGCCCTTGATCTGAAAGATATAGAGCTAATTAACTTAAGTGTTGTTGATTTTCTGATTAACTTGAGCATCATAGATTTTCATGCTCTAAGAGTCAATAATTATGTGTGATGTTATCAAAAGGAAACAGCCCCTTAACATTGGACGTGAATGGGTATAAGTGGTGATTTATAACACGACCATAAATGTATTTGAAGATATTTTTTACAAATTTATTTTTGCAAAGTGAAAATAGATATTAGAGAATTTAGTATGTTATATAATAGAATTGGAAATATTTTCATTTATTTCAATGTGATTTTTCTATGCAATAGCTAATTATTCAGAAATTAGTATATTATGTAATAGGAATGGAAATAGTTTCTATTATGTCATTGTGATTTTTACTATACCATAGCTAATTATTCTGAACTTAGTATGTTATGTAATAGGATTGGAAATATTTTCTATTACCATATTCTGATTTTTACTGCACAGTAGCTAATTATTCTGAATCATACCGTTAATTCCGTCATATATAATTGCTTATTACAGTTATTAATCCTGTAACATAATATGAGGTTTCCAGAAATCCAAGATATAATTTTTATATTCTTTAATTTCTTAATCTAGGTTCACAGAAATCCAAGCTATAATATTTATATTATTTAGTTTCTTATTCTTTAATATTTTTTTACATAATTACTTCACTTCTTTACCACCTTCCAACGTACAAGGTCATTTCGGTTATATTTATTATAAGACATTAATGCACTTTTATACTTTTGAAATATGTAAAAAGTGTTTAAATCTTTGAAATTTATTTGAATTAGTTTTCAATTTTATGAAGAAATTCAACTAAATAGAAATATTATTTTTTAATTAAGGATATATTTTATAGCCTCTAACTTTTTAAATTATATTTCGGGATTTCTTAAATTACATTCTTATGTTGGTTTCGAAAATATAAGTATACATTTTCAGTGGAGGTAGTTATTCATTTACAAGTTTGCAGTTTTAAAGAATTGTAAGTTTTTCTTTCTTATACTATGGAATATAATACAGGTAAAATATTTTTGTCACATAAATTTTCGATTCCGTGATTTAGATGACAATATATGTTTTAAGATTCCCTGAACAGATTTGGATTATTTTAAAAGTGATGTCCGTCTGTCAGTCTGCCTGTAAGTTATCTGTCTGGGGTGGATTTCTAGTGTACATTGTAGTTGCCACAAATATTAATGAAGTTTCATGAAACTTTATATCCCGCTGTGTTATCCAAAAATCTAAAACAAGACACATTTTTTTGAAATTCTAACAAAAACTGCAAAATTTATTTGCAATTTTATTTTTTATTAACATGCCAGAATGGGACAAAATTTGACATAGTTATGCATAAAATGTATTATTTGTAGGCCAGCAATTTAGAAACAATAACATTTTAAGCACTGTTGCAAAAAATTGCCGATATGCAATATTTACAATTCTGACTTCATTAGCCCACCAAAGGGCACATTGTCAAACTTGTTATCGATCGAAATATTTTTTTCAATTCCTTTAATATGAAGAGTGACATGCTATAAGTGTGATTATTTGGGCCAACAACACAGAGTTTTTCAATATTTTCTTGCGATATTTGCAAAATAATAATAATAATAATAATAATAATAATAATAATAGTGATGATTTTTTCTTTAAAATAGCTATTTTAACAAGGATTCTGGTATGATAAAATCGAATTTAACCACAATCCAGTTAATATCCAGTAAATATCTAGTTAATATCCAGTGGAGGTATTTAATTATTCGTTAAGAAATTTGTATTTTTTAAATATTTTACTAGGCTGTGGTAACAGGCTAAAACAAGAGTAAGTACAACGACTTTAGATCAAGAATGTCATAACTGGAATACATTTTCCCATTCATCTTTTTCGGCCATACAAAAAGAAAAATGTTATTTTTACTGATGACGTGTGTGGGAGGCGAAGTTCTTTAGGCCATTAAAAATCAATCAATCAGTGACCTCAATCAGGAGAACAAAGAGCTAATCAACTTCAGTATTGCTGATTTTTCTAATCTTCCCTGCCCTCAGCTTCATTAATTACGTAGGGTACATTAACAAGAAGAAATTCTAAATAAATTGGAATAATGGAAAATGTGGCTAGGTTAAAATGTCGGGATGGGTAATTGTCCCACTTTATAAGACGATTTTTCTTTTTTGTAGGACAAACGAAAAGAAAAGAAAAGGCGATTTTCAATTTCGATGGATTTTTTTTTTTAGTAACTGAATTTATTATTTGTGATTATTGCATTGCAATTAATTTTGCAGTACATAATAAAATATTTTGATTTTATTGCTGTTTCTAGTTTCTAGTTTCCCAATATACAAATTATGTATAAGTATATGACAAGTCTTATGATAGGATCGAAAATTCCAATTTGAGTTTTCGAGAGTTGTGCATGATTCAAGCATCCCTGAATTCTAAACGAACGTTTTTGAAGCGATGTATATGTATATGTGTGTGTCTATGTGTATGTGTGTATGTGTGTTATAGTATGTGTGTTATATTATGTGTGTTTGTGATTCTGTGGATGCGATATTTCACGAAGGAATTGAGCGATTCGAAGTAATTTTGTACGATTATTATAATCCGTGAACACTGATACCCTATGTATTTTAAACGCAATCGAATGTTCCCCAGATTTTCGAATGAATGTTTGAAAAAATCTTAAAAAAATCTTAAAAAATTAGTCTTAATCTTAAAAATTAGTCTTAAAAAATAATCTTAAAAAACATTTAATAATGTGAAACAAATAATCATATTGTACATATTTTTTTATTCTATATTGAATATCATAAACTTTAAATCGCTACTTTGAACCGTTCTCGCGATATTGTACGTTTTTCAAAATAAGTATCTAAATATACATAAAAATGAACACTAATAAGTATCATTAAATATGTACTATTTGGAGCTAAATCTGGCAATCTTAGTAACTAATTTAACGAATTATCACCAACTTGACGTCCAAATTTGACCAAAATGAAGAAAATGTAAGCCAAATTGACGGTCATGTGGCCAATTTAGCAAAATGCCGCCACATTGATGAAATTATAATTAACATATTTTAATATAATGGTGTATATAGCTTAGAAGATGTTAGCAATATTTCGAATTGCCAAGTTAGGTTTGCGCGAAATACAAGTTAATTTGGTACTTAAAGACAATTTTACATATTACACATTATAATCCAGATCATATTACATATTATAATTTTATATATTATAATCCAGATATGCTCTAAATGTCAATGTACTCCTCAACGTTAAAAAATTTTTTTGATGAATCTTGTCCATCAGTATATCGCATTGAAAGAAATAAAGTACTTGCATTATATAGGTAAAGCCATGTGCTACCCATATCAAATTCTTAATTTAATTGAACAGCACAATCTATGTGATGCAGATTAATATTTGAAAATTCAAATATTTAGTTAGTCATAGAATACGATAAATATTTAATGATTTCTGTCTACCGTTTTTAAAGACAATAAAGCTATTCATCTTCAAGATAAATGTAACAAAGCTGTCATTCCAATAAATACGGGGAAATATCTATTCAAATCTGGAATTTTCTGACATACCTCTTGCTCTGTTCCTTTCATCATGAAGAAGAACATTCTTTAAGGATTCCGAAATCGGATAAATTAAATTTATACAATAAACTGTTACCGATGAAACATTTAAAGTTACAAAATACTTAAACAACAGTTTGAATATTCTTTTATATTTTAAGAATATATTGTTTTAATTTTGTTTATTAAAAATTTAAAAATTAACATTGAAATCACACGGAAAATGTATGATTTTTTGAAGTTAGTTTAGTCATAAATTTATTTATTGTATACAAAATTAGAATTGGGAAAAAGTAAATATTTCGCTTGCTTGCTGGGCATGAATATTTTGCCTATTTCATAGGTATCGCAAAATTTTTTTAAGTTGTAATGGTATATAAATATGTTATATCACTACTACTTAGTATGTAATCTTCACATTCTTGTATCCCTCCATACAATGTAAAACATAACATCAAAAACACATAACGACATTTTTCCTTTTCATAAAGAGTATACCTGTAATTAACGCTTTGCATGCAGAATATTCCACAACAGTATCAAATCCCATTAAAATCTTAAATAACGTCGAAGCAAACAATATTTTCCTCCTTTAGAAAGCGCTCACCGTATCAGAAAATTCTATAGCCAGCGATCATTAAGAAGTAAAAAAAAATCCCCCGATGCCATATTTGGAAATGCCATTAAAAGCCTTAAAATGGAGTTAAATGTGTATTTCCGACAAATTCCAAAGTTAGAACATGCAGAAAAATGAATACTCCAAATCTTGAATATCGCAATAAGAAAATGTTTTTCCCTTCGTCTCTTTATAGTTCATGGGTGAAAGAACGAAGTTACGGATGAGACAGTTTGTGGTGAAGTTCTTGAGGCCATCAAAATTCGAACAATATTTTTCTTCAATCAGCACAATCGGTTTGAATATTTCAATTATGTTGAGTATTGGAAACGGTCCATCCTATCGGCACCGTCAATAGTTATATTGTTATGTTAACTAAAAGAAAACTGTATATAAAGTGTATAAATATTTGATACCTTCAAGTAGCGTCATGTGACATTTAAAATTTAGTTTATTTTTAAAAGAAGAACAAGTTTGTAGAATGGATTTTGAAAAAGATAAATTAGTGCATTATGCAAAATTCCATAAAGATGATTTTACTAAAATTAAAAAAGGACATAGCAAATGTTACTATGTTTCCTTGGCATGGACATAATAATTTATAAGATAAATGTAAAAATGCCTTTGATTGGTCATTAACAAAGTACTAGTATAGGAGTTAAAAGAATATGTATTTTAAGAAATATGCTAGAAATAAAAAAAATATTAAATTATTTTATTAAAATTTATTAGCAAAATGGAAGACACATATTTATAAATTTTGATAAAGATTTAATGACGAACATTGGCGAGGATGTATATGTACAAACCTATCCAATGATATGAGGAGTTTATTGAAATCGTGAAAATTAACTTCATTTTATTTACAATCCAATATATATAGTGTAATGAGGAAAATTAAAGTAAATTTGAGCATGCTACATAAATAATACTTTAATTATTTTCTGAACACATAAGTCTACTGGTAAAGAGTGTAAAAAGAACTCAGTGACCACCTAAAGTTATAAGAATGAGTTTCAAGTAATAAAAGATACATGTCCTCAACAATAGGATATACTTAATGGAACGAAGAAAATTTTAGGTTCGAACAACGAAAATTTTTGTAAATGGACATTTCTTGAATCACGTGACATCATAATTGTCTCGTCTCTGCTTTTGTGAAGACTAGAGGTCATTATCTTTTATTGCTCTAGTCATAATTTTAGTCAAATATAACTTTTTTTTCTTGATTTCAAAAAGTATATTCTACTGTTGAGAGTACTTGACATTTTATGGTCCTAAACTCACGCATAGTATTTTGAGTGATGGCTGCCATACACTTTCTAGCAATAGACTTACGTGTTCATAAAATGATTAAAATATTACGTATTTGACATAATCCAAATTATATCCATTATTTGCATCATTACTTACAGCATTTTCCAGAACCTTCGTAAAAACTTGCAATTCCATTAATATTCCAAAAAATATTTAAAATAAGATAATATTTCTCCTTTTGAATAGTAAAGAAAGCCACTGTAAACATTAGATGGACCATTACAATGTGATGAAATAAGTATGTATTTCGACCCATCCAAAGATAGAACTGTAAAAAATATGATATAATGGTCCATATAAAATAAATTGGTGACTTCTTAAATGGACTGTCCATCCTCATTTCTCTCAACAGCATGCCAGCTATGATAATCTGAAAACGCATTTTCAGTGTCAGAACAAAGTTAATCTTCTCAAATAAAGTCTAATATCCTTCGTTATATTTTATGAGGTTGGCACTCTTAGCCGCATCTATTCATTTTCACGCTACGCCTCAGTTTCATATTTTTCGAGAAGAAAATCACTATTGGACAGACACATCATGTGATATTTGAATATCCCTATAGACTACAACAGTAAATTTCACCCCAAAAACATTCACTTAAGCTTTGACTATTTCAAAATTTGCATCGCGTGCTTAAATTTTAGAAGACTGTGTGTATTAGAGAGGTACAGTGTGTATTAAAGTGGCACCTGTTCCTCATTATGTTTAATAAATCAGCAAAGCAAGTGCGTAAATTGGTTGACCGGGTATCGGATTGGCAGAAATATGGAAAGGAATATATTTTTAATTATGTTTTATTTGCAATTTTTCGTAGCGTTTTAAAATGTATATACCAATATTCCCTGGGCATTGGTGATATGTAACTTAGGTGATATTTAACTTACATTCACCTGGACTCAGGTAATATTTAACTTAGAAACATGTTGATATTTTCTATTTTATGCATATTAAACATTTGGAAGGGATAATAAAAGCAACACTCAATATTCTGATCGCCATAACCTGAAAACAAGTTGATTTTGTTTATCCTTTCTGGAAATAAATGGTGAAATTATTACTGATAAAACAGTTCTTGGTAAAAGTATTTTGACCATTATATTTCGATTAATCAGTGTCCTCAATATGGAAGACAAATATCAAATCTACACTGATCATTGCTGATTCCTTCTTGAGTATTTCACGATCTCAGTATGACTAATTAAGGTGGATATATATTATATATATAGAAATAGATTATATTTATAGAAATCATTTCTAAATAAATTGGAATAATGGGTAATTGGAATAATGAGTAATTGGAATAATCTATTGGAATAATTATCTCCATATAGAATGACAGAATCGTCTGACACATAATAAGATGTGTTTGCTTGAAACTATTTCGAGCAAAGATGTTTTTAGGGTATGACTGTAATGAAAAGAATAATTACATATGATTTCCTTGATAAATGGTTTGTATTGTATAGCATCAGTATAATGGATTATAGTAAAACAATTGTTCGAATATAACTATGAATTTATGGTGTTGTCTTTCTCATATTTTATCAACGTTTTTCTAGTATTTTTCAATCTTCTTCAATCAATTAAACACATAAATACATATTTGAGTATATTGCGGTAAATGCACATTTCACAATCTATTTTTTTCAAATTTGTAATTTATTTGGTATATTTCTACTGATATATTTTGGGATATGCTACAAGAAAATATCAATAGCATGTTACTATTGATATTTTCGTATGCGAAAACTTAGATGAAGGTAGCGTGTAGCTTCCTTCTTATATCCTGTAATACAGGTGTTTCATAATTAAAGTTCCACATCGAAATGGCCATAAAATTAAAACTAATGGACCGAATGTTATCAAACTTAGTAATAGTTTACAGGAGGTCATGCGATATTATTTTCCAAAAAAAAAAGTTCCAAACACGCTGCATACAATATTGTTAAACCAAATACGACAGGAGGATATCGGTTTAAAAAGTTTTTAATCGTTTCAAAAACGGGTTACAAATCATGTTCAATGTGGCTTCCACCATTTTCTGAAGGCAAGTTAAATCGCATTACTGCGTTCTCAACAGTAGCTCTTAGCATATCAGGAGGAATGTTACTGACATGTCGGTGTCTCACATTTTTCAATTCCGCCAAATTGTTTATGTTATCACCATAAACAGTGGTTTAAACACCACGATTTTTATGCAGGACTGGGTTCCACCTCACAATGGTACATGTGTCAAACAGTTACTTAACCAACATTTCACGGATGACCGGATTGTAAGCCGACACTTCCCCATTTCTTGGCCACCCCGGTCACCAAACCTCAACCCCTGTGACCTCTGGCTATGGGGTTAACTCAAAGCCACGCCACTGTTTATGGTGATACCATAAACAATTTGACGGAATTGAAAAATGTGATACACCCACATGTCCGTAACATTCCTCCTGATATGCTAAGAGCTACTGTTGAGAAATCAGTAATGCGATTTAACTTGTTTTCAGAAAATGGTGGAAGCCACATTGAACATGATTTGTAACACGTTTAAGAGACGATTAAAACTTTTTAAACCGATGTCTTCATGCCTTATTCCGTTTAACAATATTGCGTACAGCGCCATTCCCCGCTGACGGTGAGTTTTTGAACTTTTTTTTTTTTACGGAAAATAAAATTCCATGACCTCCTGTAAACTATTACCAAGTTTGATAACATTCTGTCTAGTAGTTTTCCTTTTATGGCCATTTCAAAGTGGAACTTTAATTATAAAGACCCTGCACATTTATTTGAAATTTATTACACAAGATGTTACAGTAATTTTTTACTTCTATGAAATTTTAATTTAATTTATAAATTTAAATATACTGCTCTTTTATTTGTGAACTTGATGCATTTTAAAGGGTTACCACATGGCCAAATTGCAAAAAAAACTGAAATTTCCCATGAATGGGTTATTTTAAAGTAGCATAGCCGGTTTCATTCCTTCTCATACAATATTTATAAAGTCAGAAAAAGCAAGTTTTCATTTAATAAATTAAAGTACTTCTAATATATTATTTCAATTTTCATCGATTTTTGCGAAGCATTTCTAAAATAAACCCCAGTCTTTTTTCAATTATGTTAATAAATAATCAGCACTAGTAAAATACTTAAGACACTTAACTCATGCCGGTTATTTTTTGAGCAAGGGTGAGTATATACATTGTTCAGGCATGCAGACACACATGAATGCACATATGCCATGCTAAAAAAGTCTGTTCGTATTCTAGAGTACATAAAACATGTAATTACATCGAAATCTCAAAATCATTTTTTTACATGCATATCCCAATACTTCCATCATATATTATCATGCATTGTAGGAGAAGTGGAAACTACAAAATTCTGGACATATAAAGCTTGTACGCACTTATATGGACAACATGTAGTGGTAATGGATTAGGAACTGAACTATGGACAGACAATGATAAATTATAAGCAAATTCCTATAATTTTATTCATGTCTGTAGGGTGTATTTTCCCCTTTCCAATAATTTTCCCGGACTTTACTATGTGCAGTATGGATAATAAAAGTGTACAGATTAAGCAAACTTTAATCTTCAGGTATAAATATGATCATACATCATAAACTTTGCAAGCAAAACTTAGCCGAACTTAGAGACACACTTAAATATTTCCCCCCATAAGGACTTAAGCCTCAAGGGAAACTCCGAAAATTACTTCCGTATATTTTGTAAGAAAACATAAACAATGAAAAAATTCTAAAACTGCAGGGAAACTCAAAGACCTTAATCTGAAGTAGTTTCTGCGCGACTTGTTTCCCCAGACGGATTTTGCCCGGAATCACTTTTCTCAGAACATGGCTCCTGATAAAATACCAATTCTTTTGCCAGGGCTTCGGTATTAAACCCTTCCTCTCTTTTGTAGGGCTTTCCTTTGTGTATTACTGAACCACTACGAACCCTGGAATAAGCCCTGGCTTATAGGATAAATGCATAAGTATGCGACGGACCGTAAAACAAATATTAACGCTAGATAAATATTTTTGTTTTTCGTGTCATAAAGGGAAGCTTCCATTCTGAGTCATAACTTGTGACTAATAAATGTCAGGATTCTGTTATGTTTTTGCCCACTGGAGGAAGTTTTTATGCTGGTTCATAGTACAATGTGAGAAGTTTTTTCTATTATGAAGGAGAGTTTTAGTAAATTAGAAGGGGAGTGGGTTATATCTGTCGTGTGTGAGTGCATTTTTATTCTTACTTTCTCTAAAATCAGGCAAAGTAGGATGTAAATGCTTTAAAGATACATATTTTCAGCGATTTATTTAGTCAAATGCAGAAGTTTAAACACGAGCTTGGGAATTTCTTTTACAAGACTGATATTACAGTACTCTTGGTCCATGTCATAGTACTTTTATTTTCACTTTTTTACTTTCCTTATAGATATAATGTATAAGGAAAGTATTGCAACGGGGTTGAAAATTCGAATTCGAGGTTTCGACGGAAGAGCACGTTTCAAGCATCCATGATCACGAACCAAATATTTTTGAAGTGATGTCTGTGTATGTGTGTGTGTGTGTGTGTGAAAGTATGTGTGTGTGTGTGAAAGTATGTGTGTGTGTATGTGTGTGTGTGTGTGTGTGCCAGTGTGCCTGTGGAGACGATAACTGACGAACGAATGGACTAATTTGAACGAAATTTGGTACAAAACTCACAATCCGTAAACACTGGAAGTCTATTGTTTTTATATGCAATCGAATGTTCAGAATCCCCCTAAATTTTCGAGTGAAATTTTAAAAAAATCGTCAAAAATATAAAACCACTAATAAAGTTACGCAAATAGACATTTCTTATGTAATTTTTCATTAGAAAACGATTGACATAAATTTTAGAACGCTAATATGAACCAATCTCGAGATATTGCCTATTTTTCAAAAAAATTATTAAAGAGCCATACAAAATAAAAAAAAAATATTTCCTATTGAGAAACATATTCACTTTTCATATGTAATACCATGCGATAAATTTGGTGACATCATTCTCGTGGATCTAGCTCTTTTCATTCATGCAAAAGATACTTTGAGTAATACTTTTGTATTCGAACGCCAATAGTCATTTATCTGCTGTAAGAATAACTTATTTCTTCATCCATAACGCTTAGCAAGATTTTGTCGACGAATTTGGTGGAATGTCGACTTTTGGCGACTTTTTTAAATGTTGCTAAATTAACGAAAACTCGCCAAATGGATAAAAATGACGCTAAATCAATGACGACTCATTGATGATGACGACATGGAAAATGACGACTCGTTGACGAAAATTCAATATCTTGGAAAGAATACAATAAAAATAATCTATTTTCTTTACTGTAAAAGCAGTAAATTCTTTTTTTACTGTAAAAGTAGTAAATATAAGGAAAGTCATGTGCTGCCCGCATCAGATTTTTTTTAAAATGAGAATACATAAAAAAAAGTAAAGATATTGTTCCACGTGATAAAATAAAAATAAATAAAAATTAATAATATATATAAACTATATCTTAGGCTGTTGCAATTTATCGTTCGCGAAAATTCGCAAGTTATTTAAATGAGTCATCAATAAAAGTTTGTAGCAATTGCATATGTTATCGTAAAAGTATGAAATCCGTTATTTCATAGAATGCCTAGTTATTTCATGAAATAACTGATCAATTCAGTTAAAGTGTAAAACTTACTTGTATTCTATGATTTAAATAGTTATTTCATAGAATAACAATATACACCCCGTTAAAGTATATATTCCAGATCCCTGTTCAGCATCTGTGAACAAAAATTATGATCGAAGAAGTGCCGGATATAGAGAAATCGCTCGGGTCGGTTGATACTGCTCAAAGTTTAGGTACCAGTCAGGGATCTAAATAATGTTCATGTAAAACGCAGTGTGTCACCCAAAAATGTATTTGTTTTAGAAATAACGTTCTATGCAATTCCAAATGCCATGTCAGTAATAAACGGTTTTATTGTGTCTTTGTATAAATAAAATTTTGTATGATGTATAATTCAGTCAAATTGTTAATTTTACACTTTAACAGTCTATCATTAGTTAATTTATGGAATAACTAGTTATTTCATAGAATAACTATTCAAAGTAAGGAATTTTTAATTTATTACACACTTTAACTGACGTTGCTCATGTCCTCTGGATGAGTCGGACGGTCTGGGTCTTCTACACTTTAACTGACTTCATCAGTTATTTTATGAAATAACTACGTATTCTATGAAATAACTGAATTATACTCTTTAACGCTAAAATATATATTTAGTTGGAGAAAAGGAAATTGTGGCTGTTCTTGAATTGTCGTAGGTTTCTCCAATGATTCATCAATGTAAGTTAATAATGATTGAATATAATAAGTTGTTCAATCACTAACTATTTATGATAATAAAAATACTTCCCATAAATAGTTTTACCTCAAAAGTTGCCGCCGTACCCTGAATATATTGCCAAACTATGCAGAGTTCGTTCTAGAAGATCTTCGAATTTTCACTCATTATAGCTCACTTAGGAGACTACCCGTTGGCCAGTGAAAAGATATATTGTTCGATCACTGGCTGGGATACCAAAGATCATTACAATGCCGCTCGAACAAATTAGATGTGCATAGATGCAAAAGACTAGTGCAATGATTTCAGGTATTTTAAAGTGACCCTAATATGGGTAACACGCATTCGGTGGACTCTGGAATATTGGACACTTATTTACAATTGGTAACCCAGAGACCACGTAGGTCACTAATATGGATAAAAATAGTATTAAGATGCTAACTTGAGGCAAAACAACAACAAAAAAAACAGAAATAAGCAGGAGATGGTCAGTCAGACCATCAAGTTGCACGTCAATATGACATTATAAGAACGAGTCACTAAAGTTCAGTTCGACGATAAGTTCATACGATTCCATCACAATAGCTTAATTTGGAGAGTCTATGTTATACAGTACGAAGATCCGCAGTTGGATCTTCGACTGGTAAAACTAGATTTTTTACAACTACTCACTAGATTTTGCAAACCAAATGTAAGCCCATCATATGAAGAAGTGTGGAAAGATCAGACACACACACACACATACGCATGCATATATATATATATATATATATGTTATATGAACATAAAAGTGAAAATAAAATAAATTGTTGTGTTGGACTAAACTTGTATATTGCATTATTGTTGCCTTGGACTAACATTGTCTATCTTGCAATCTTATTTTTTACACAAGAGTAAACCTGCTTAAATGCTCTTACTGCTTGCTTCCTCCGTATATTAACCCCAACTCTAGGATACAAGTTCGAGTAATTTTTTAACACTTTACAATTTATTAACACTTTACAACATAGTTGTAAAGTGTTTATAATATTGTTTCTTCTGTCTGTCTGTTCACACGATAATTGCCATGAAAACGACTTTATCAAAATGGAATTTTAGTATGTTTTGGAGACAGTAAGTGGGATGTACGGGAGTGTAAAATTGTAATATCGGCCAATTAGTTTTAGATTTAACACGGATTGACAAAATAAAATACTTTAAAGCGTATGAGACCTAATTTTTCAGACATGTTTTTAAATGGTACTAAAATTAAAACATTGCATAAAAATTGTAGGAAGTATTCAAATTGTTATGTAAAATTTGGAAAATGTTTCATCAAAATATGTTAAGTAGTTTTTTTAAATTAAAATTGAAATAATAATTACATCCATATTATACGAAGAGTTCATGTGACTCATATATTTATTTCTGCGTCCGTCCTGAAACCGCTTTATTTTTCCATATGATCTGTGTATCCAAATTTTTCCCTACGAAATTACAATATTTTTTATTTTAAATGATCAGAAAAATTTGATTATTTGTACAACGAAGCCAGTTTTAACTTAAGCCTAATGTAAACAAATTAAGCGATTGTAAGATGATCTGTAAAAGACTTGCCAAATTGTTTTAACGTCAAATTATTTAACTCTGGAATCTGGAACATAAGTGATATGAATGAAATATTGACTGCTTTTACATGGAGAGCCAGACAATTTAAATTTCGATGACGTTAGTTGAATACAGTTCATTTTTTTCGATGAAGTTTTACGTTTTCAAGTAAAATAAAACATTGTAATTCTGTGATAATTAACAAAATATCACCGCTGAATGTATCGCATTTTAGAGATGTTTAAATACAATTGCATTTCAGTTGCAAAGTGTTTCATGATACTGCTTTATACATGATTAATCTTTATTGTTTGTATTTTTCAGAGTTGATAACATTTCAAAATGAGCTAAGTTGCCAAGTAAAAAAAAAATCTCGAAACTGTGAATTGGGTATAATTTCAAATTCGGGCCCATATTATTTGTAAGTTTGTATGAGAAAAATTACTTAAATTATTTACAGAGTCAAGTATTGGCTTTAAATCTGCTGCATAATTAATATGACAAAGCTTCGCAAATACAGTTCGGTAACTGGATTGTGGGTCTAACGGGAAAGAAGTCAGTAAGGTACTAAAAGAAAGGCTGTTATCGCTTTTGAAGCATGTTTACAAGTTTATCTATGTGTATATGGTGTATTTTAGGGAGTGTATGTGTATTAGGGAGTGTATGTGTATTAGGGAGTGTATGTGTATTAGGGAGTGTATGTGTTTGGTGTATTATTTTATCGTTAAATTACGAAATTAATATAGAGAAATGATTGTGAGTATGTAAGGAAATTCTGGGGCAGAGAGTGGCATCATATTTTTCACATCTCGTTTCAAATGTGCTTGGTTTGCAGAGTACACTTCGATATTAAGAGCTTGCACCTTTGTCCCAGTAGTTCATCGATAGAATGTCGGTTGGCCAGATCGGAGATCCAGGGTTCGATTACCGGTCGGGGCAACAATACTCTTTACAATGCATAGGACGCAGGATAATTACATGGGTAAAAGTAGTAGTAGCAAGAGGCTAACCTGCAGTAAAAATATCAGTAGATGGTTAGTCAAATTGTCAGTTACCCGCCAATCTGAAATTAGATGGCGGAGACAGCAGAGTCCCCTTCGACGATAAGAGATTGTAACTTTGTCTCAATAGCCCAACGGTAGAGCGTCGGTTGGTCAGTTCAGAGATTCAGGGTTCGCTTCTCTGTTGGGGCAATCAGGCTCTTTACAAGTTATTTAAAAACCATTATATTTTAACTTGTGTTTTTAGTCAAAACTGAAAACTGTGTAAATTGCATGATATATAAATGATTTTCACAAATTCCACAGTGAATTAATATAAATCTATATTTTGGAACACAAATACCCTAGATTATATAAGAAAAACTCCATAACATAATCCATTTTAAATTCATAGCTTATTATTTATGATAAAATATCTACAGGATGCGACAGCATGTTCATCTAAAGTGGTAAAATGTTATTATGTCCGCACATAAAATGAATGTGAAATTTCTTCGAAGTAAATAACAATATAGTTTGAAACTCATAAATCCCCCTTTCCGAAATTAAAAAAAAAAGAAGAATACAATTTCGGGGAGGAAATATCCTTCGAAATCTTTTGCTGATCTAGAATACTGCCCAAACTCTGTTTTATTGGTGAACCAAGAGCCATTAAAATTTATACGGACCCATAAAGATTTTTGAGTCGCCTTTGGAAGCTATCCAGAAGTTGACAAGAAAATCTTCGCAAAACTGAAATAAAATCCAAACTTTCACAATAATTTTAAACCGTGAAAGCTTCGGATATCTATAACAGTCCAGAGAGAGACATATTTTAAAAATAAAATATGGAATTGTCAAAATGTCTAACACTATTTCAAGTGTTTTATTGTTTATTCAAACGCTATGAGTTTCTAGCCTGGGTTCAGCCACTGAATAAACAATCAGCCAGACACGGGAATGAAACTCGCGATCTTGCATTACGCATAATCGTGCTTACTGTAATAAGAAGTATCGAAGTAAAGTATATAGATGATAAAAATTTTATAAAGTGTAGCATTTTTTTGTGATTAGATTACGGGACTATATACCAAAGTACTAAAAAAAAGCCAGACTGTTGGTAGAAGTTAACAATTTTACACTGTATAACTAAAAAACTGATGTGGACAACACATGACTTTCCTTATATAATGAATTGAATTTACTACTTTTACAGTAAAGAAATAGGTTTATTAGATACTTATGTTCTTTCCAAGATATTGAATTTTCGACAATTAGTCGTCATTTTCATTGATTTACCTTCATTTTAATTCATTTGCCGAGATTTTCGTTAATTTGGCAACATTTAAAAATGTCGCCCAGTTGGCGACATTCCACCAAATAATTCGCCAAAATCTCGCCAAGCATTATGGATAGAGAAATAAGTTATTCTTATAGCAGATAAGGCAATAGGGTTCAAATACAAAAGTATTACTCAAAGTATATTTTCTCATAAATGGAACCAGTTATATCATCGACAACTATGTCACCAAATTTATCGTGAGATATTACATATGAAAAGTGAGCATGTTTCTCAATATTTTTTTTTAATTTATTGGATTTTTTGATAAAGTTATTTGAAAAATGTGCAGTATCTCGAGAACGGTGCATTAGAGCGTTTCAAAGTTTATGTCAATCGTTTTCTAAGGGAAAATTGCATAAGAAATGTCTATTTGCGTAACTTTATTAAAGGTTTTGATTTTTTGATGATTTTTTCAAAATTTTACTCGAAAATTTAGGGTGTTTCTGAACATTCGCTTGTGTTTTAAAGCAATAGGCTTCCAGTATTCACGGATTGTGATTTTTGTACCAAATTTCATTCGAATCGCTCCTTTCGTTCGTGAGATATCGCCTCCACAGACTCAACGACACACTCACACACCCATACTTTCACACAAACACACACACACAGACATCACTTCAAAAATGTTCGATTCGTTATCAAGGATGCTTGAAACGTGCTCTCCCGTCGAAAACTCTAATTCAAATTTTCGACCCCGTCACAATACTTTCCTTATACATTATGTATATAAGGAAAGTAAAAAGGGCGGTGTAATTTCTGGGCAGTTGCTAGTCACTAGTCTAAACAGAAGACTATTTACGAACAATGGAAAAGTGCAGGAATCTGCATACGTTATAATGCGCGCCTACCAATTCACAATCGAATCAGAGATGTATGCTTATCCGAAGTAATCTTGAATGGAGCCAAATCAAAATAAACTGTTTAAAGATTAGTCATATTGTAAAAAAATCTGATGTGGGCAACAAATAACTTTCCTTATATAATGTAATGAATTTACTACTTTTACAGTAAAAAAATAGGTTTTTATTATCGTAGATACTAATAATCTTTCCAAGATATTGAATTTTCGACAATTAGTCGTAATTTTCATTGATTTAGCTTCATTTTTATCCATTGGGCGAGATTTTCGTCAATTTGGCAACATTTCAAAAAGTCGCCAAGTTGGCGACATTCCGCCAAATTCGTCGCCAAAATCTCGCCAAGCGTTATGGATGAAGAGATAAGTTATTCTTATAGCAGATAAATGACTATTGGCGTTCAAATACAAAAGTATTACTTAAAGTATCTTTTTCCATGAATGGAACGAGCTAGATCCACGAGAATGATGTCACCCAATTTATCGTATGGTATTACATATGAAAAGTGAACATGTTTCTCAATAGGAAGTATTTTTTTTTTATTTTATATGAATTTTTGATAATTTTTTTGAAAAATGTGCAATATCTCGAGAACGGTTTGTGTTAGCGTTCTAAAATTTATGACAATCGTTTTCTAATGAAAAATTACATAAGAAATGTCTATTTTTAAACTTTATTAGTGGTTTTGATTTTTTGACGATTTTTTCAAAATTTCATTCGAAAATTTAGGGGGGTCCTGAACATTCGATTGCGTATAAAAACAATAGGCTTCCAGTGTTTACGGATTGTGATTTTCGTACCAAATTTGGTTCGAATCGGTCCATTCGTTCGTCAGTTATCGTCTCCACAGGCTCACTGACACACACACATACTTTCACACACACACACAAACATCACTTCAAAAATGTTTGATTCGTGTTCAGGGATGCTTGAAACGTGCTCTCCCGTCGAAAACTCGAATTCGAATTTTCGACCCCATCACAATACTTTCCTTATACATTATGTATATAAGGAAAGTAATATGAAATAGTGTCTCCAAGGAAAGTTTTGATTCCTGCGAGTTAATCAGGATAAAGATATGTAAGTATATTAGGCGACAATTGGTGAATTGAAATATCACTACCCGTGAAACCCAGATTATGTTAATCAGTGACAAGAATTGGTCTGTTAGCATGTACAAGATGTTAATTAACAACCTGTATATGAATCAAAGTATGATCTCCCAAGAAATTTATTGCGATGTTGAACGTCCAGATTTTCATATTATCAATGGAAGTCGAGATCTATGAAAAATCATTTAATTCATACTATTTGAAATTACTAAAGTAAGATATGCTGCTGTCATCACAATTGTCTGATTAATAGCTTCTTCTAAACAATAATTTTGCAATCACACTAAGTTCTACACAATTTTGGCACTGCATGGAATTTCTACAAATTTGTTATGTATTCACCTTTCCAAAACACGAACTAGGATCATCCCGAATCCCTTCAGGATGACCATGCTTATTTGTTTTTAGGTATGGAAATTTTCATTTATAAACATGATAAAACTTGTTTTTTTTTAATTATGCCCAGTTGTACTGACTACTACAATAATGCTGCTTGGATAAGCAACGCTGAGCTTAATGGATTTCCGGAAGGTTATGAAGGTGGGACGTACTTGATTTACCAGCCTATTATCGATCTACTGTAGATTTACCAGTCTATGCTATCTATAGCAGATTTGCCAGCCTATGCGAGCTATTGTAAATTATTTACCAACCTATGTGAGATGTTGCAGCTTTTCTGGGACTCTCAAAATCAATTGTGATTGATATCATTGGAGGATAAAAGGCTGGTAGTCCCACCGGAGTAAGGGCATGACCTGGGAGACCGCATAAATTGAAATATCGTAGCAAGAGACCCTCGACGAAGAATCTTCATTAATTGTACCTTACCTGTAGAACTGGGAAGCCGCGTTGAGCTTTAGAGTTATATTAAGTCACATGAACTCATATTAGTAGCCGTACAATAACTATATGTTATCGGTTAGAAACTATATGTTATCGGTTCCCATGGTAGTCGGCTACATACAATTTTCACATCACTGAAATTAATACCATAATACGGCTGCAATGGTATCACAGCTTGTCGTTTGTGAACAGCATAATTCGGGCAGGAGATCATGTGGAATAATTAATCACGCTTTATATTCTTCTACTCAGATGGTAGTGCTTAAGTATGACGATTGGGAAGGGAACGCTTTTTTATAATTATATTGTACCATCCGTGAAATCGAGGGGGGGTCTGTCATGTCTTGGACTGTATCTGCTTTGAGTGACTGAGTCCTTTGATTTTTATCTCTTCAAATTTAAAATCAAAGAACTATCATCAAAATCAATGAACTATCAAAGTAAAATCAAAGAGCCTTATAAATGGTTGTATATTGCCACCGATGTACCTCAATACGTCATAACAGATTTTTATTTCTTTCAACAAGACTTGGCCCATGTGACACTTCGAGGAATGTCCAAACCTGGTTTGAAGAGCTCAACATGCAAAAATGAGATTGGTCAGCTCAAAGTCCAACTGAGGATCTGATAGAACACATGTGGGACGGGCTATTTGACGGAATCCATTTCTGACTGGGAAGTTCTCTTCCAAAAATTCTGCCAGCCACTTTAATCAAAAAATGGTGGCATCTCGTAGTGAAGATATATAAAATATTGGTGGAAAGCACTCCTGGAAGACTCAAGACAGTCATTGAGGCCAATGGTCACCCCAAAATTATTGATTTCGTGAGATATGTGCAATTTCTAAATTTTAACATAGGTGTCTAAATACTTTTAGAAATATAGTGTGCATGGATAATTTAAAATTGATTATTCGACTTCGTGTTTAAATCAAACACCTTCCCATGCTGATAGACAAAAATTGGTAAAAATATAAAAAGCGCAATAGTGTTAACCCCAATCTTTTAGATGTTAAAACCATAGTGATTTTGAACTGGTAATGCATATTTTTATTTTTTCTTAATATAATTACTTTCCTTATATACATAATGTATAAGGAAAGTATTGTGACGGGGTCGAAAATTCGAATTCGAGATTTCGACGAGAGAGCACGTTTCAAGCATCCCTGATCACGAATCAAGCATTTTTGAAGGGATGTCTGTGTGTGTCAGTGAGACTATTTTAATACATGTAACTATTTTAATAAATACTCTTGAAAAAAGATACTTTGAGTAATATTTTTGTATTTGAACGCCAATAGTCACTTATCTGCTGTAAGAATAACTTATTTCTTAGTACATAACGCTTGGCGAGATTTTGGCGGAATGTCGCCAACTTGGCGACTTTTTTAAATGTTGCTAAATTAACGAAAATCTCGCCAAATGGATAAAAATTATGCTAAATCAATGAAAATGACGACTAATTGTCGAAAATTCAATATCATGGAAAGAATATTAGTATCTACTATAAAAAAAACTATTTTTTCACTGTAAAAGTAGTAAATACATTACATTATATAAGGAATGTCATGTGTTGCCCACATCAGATTTTTTTTATTATATATTATTACATTTAATTATAAAGAATATAGACCACATTTGGATGTTCATAGAGTTACAATTAACGCAATTCTACTGTATATGAATCCTGTGGGGTATTAAATAACTGTGGAGACAATGATTTAAACTCACTATATTCATGTTTCTCAATATACCTAATAGCATTTAAGCCACAAGATTATTAAGAAGATATTTCTCCCAAAAGACAAATGATACACGAAAATAAGAAATAAAACGAGTGAAGAAATCGGCGAAGAGAAACATAAATGTTTACCGGGCAGCAAAGATACTACCGTTTCTTACGGCAAGAACACATTGATTTGGGAAATCTTCGGGGTAATTGTCCGTGACTCTTTGACCACATCAAACTGACCCTATTTTTTCCACGTCGGAGAATAAATGTGAGGAATTCTCTTCCAAATTGCATTTTTGTTACCTACAGAAAACCCTGGCCTCACAGTGAAGAAAATATATCTTACAAGAATAATATATTCGCGATGAGACGCTAAAAAACGTTTTTCGTGTATTTTGTAAATATTTTTATTCTTCTGCACCCAGCTTTTTATAACTTTCAAGAGCTGTTTTATTTACGTCTCTATAATATTTAGTAGGGTAATAGGAAAATATTCTGTGGGATTAACAATACAAGTAAACGATTATGATCCGGATTAAAATGTTGGTCATGTTCAGGAGTTTGATCCCGCTTTAGGGTTTTGATTCGGCTTTAGGATTTTAATCCGATTTTAGGATTTTGATCCGGCATTCGAATTTTGATACGTTTATACGTGATTGGAGTATCCGCCAATAGGAATCATTAATGTTTCAATAATATCTGAGCATCTATGCTTAGGATGAACGTTTCTTGAACAAATTGAGCCCATTGGATTTAATTTGGTTTGATTGTTTCAATTGAAAAAATTCATAGATCAACTATTTTAATAAATACTTTAAATATTATAAACCGTCTTTATTTAATACATCATCAGTGACGTACATGAAAAGTATTTCAAAATGCCAAAGCTCTTTCGGACGATATAGTCATCATCGGTGGCAATAATAAGGAATTGGCAGTCATGAGATTTTATATAATCAAAAATCGTGAATATAAATTGGCATAGGGCAAATGGGAAAAATCACTACTATAATGTACGTCATTGATGGTGTATTAAATAAAGGCGGTTCACAATATTTGTAGTCTTTACTAAAAATATTAAAAAATGTTAGACTTGTATTACCATACTTAAGAAGTCATTATTTTATTTTTGCTTTCTTTTAACAGCGATAAACATTAATTTATAGCCTCCATAATGAGTTTTTTTTTTCAAATACTGCACTTTGCACGTTTATATTATTTAACAAAACATTTTTTTTCTAAATGACACAATGGTTTATGAGTTATCGCATAGCCATTTTCTTGATATTACAAATTTTACTTTTCACAATGACGCTCGCTACGACCTCTCGTACGTATCATTTAATTTCCATAAATTTTGGCATACTAATTTTTAACCGGTAAAAATTAAAAGATTATTATTTTTCAAAAGTTATAAATACATTTTATCACAATTTAACGAACACCGTCTATTTGGAGATTTATATGCCGTTCTCAAGATGTTAGAAATGCTGCTTTAAGATGTGAGTCAGATCTTTAAAGAACGAAACAAGTTTCACGGAACTTGATATGGCGATTTTAGGAGTAACAATGAAATAACTATTGATTTTCATTCACTTCGATTTGGAAATGAAGTATATTTAGCAAAAGGAAAAAAATTGTCTTTGTCTGTATGTAACTCTAGGAAACAAATTTGGTGATATTTGGAGATTGTAACAAATTTGTCAAAATGTCATAAATTTTACGAACAAGTCGATTTATGAAAATGTCATAATTTGGTAAAAATTCAATATCTTAAAAGTTAAATTCAATTTCCTTAATGATCTGTGTTATATTGGAGGAATTATTTATTCAATTATTTGTGAGAGAGGTGCGTTTTGTTAGATAATCTTTTGTTATATTGTCGTAAATAAATTACGTTTTGTTAGAGGTTTAGGAGAGATGTGGCAAGCATGCTTCCAGGGATGTTAGTAACGCAAATGCTGTAGACAGTGAAATGAGAGAAGATAATTTACACCTTATAAATTAATTTAACATTAAATATACATATGTTCTATATTTTTGATGTTTTACGTCCTTGCGGTCTTTGTAGTATTCTTTCATACTTTCCTATATTTGCAAATTGTGTTTTTGTTGCCCTTTTTTACGTCTTTGTAAAATCATTAGGCGGTGGACGGTCCTATGTAAGATTTATATATACGATTCTGTAAACAAATTCAATGACTTAGATAAAGGTCAAATTAAAAATATCTAAAAAAATTAAAAGTTAGTAGAAAAATTGCTGAAAATAATAATTTAACCCAAATATTTTGAATGCAACCTTTGTTTGTGCATTCTTGTAACTCGCAAAAGGAGCTATTTTTTTTTTGCAAAAATTACTTTTAAAGGCATTATTAAAATACTGATGAAAATTTTGACAAACTGGAGGGAATTCCAGTCTCTGAAATAACTGAAATATATGTAACTAGAAAGATTATGAAAAATAACGAACTTAAACAGGAACCATTGGTGTATATAAATGTAATAAGTAATTTTTTTTCTTACTTGTTGATAGATTAAAAGTTTGAATAATTTTCAAATTTTCATCTTAATTTTACAGTTATCTTGACGTTTCTATGAATCGAAATCTACCATGTGCTGAACTTGCGAAATCCACCTGGTATGCAGGTTGTCCGCGAACTCATTCAATACAAAAAAGGGGTGATGATAGTACACAGCAAGATAGACACTATATGACATAGAACCTAGGGTCGCAATCCATTCACAGTGGCAAAAAAAAAAAAAAAAATCTGACGTGGGCAACACATGACTCCCTTATATAATGCAATGAATTTACTACTTTTACAGTTTAAAAAATGTTATTCTTATAGTAGATACTTATATTATTTCCAAGATATTGAATTTTCTTCAATTAGTCGTCATTTTCATTGATTTAGCGTCATTTTTATCCATTTGGCGAGATTTTTGTTAATTTGGCAACAATTAAAAAAGTCGCCAAGTTGGCGACATTTCGCCAAATTCGTCGCCAAAATTTCGCCAAGCGTTATGGATGAAGAAATAAATTATTCTTACAGCAGATAAATAACTATTTACGTTCAAAAGTATTACTTAAATTATCTTTTTTCATGAATGGAACGAGCTAGATCCACGAGAATGATGTCACCCAATTTATCGCATGGTTTTACATATAAAAAGTGAACATGCTTCTCAATAGGAATTTTTTTTTTTTTTTTTATGACTTTTTGTTAATTTTTTTTTTTTAAATGTGCAATATCTCGAGAACGGTTCATGTTAGCGTTCTAAAATTTATGTCAATCGTTTTTTAATGAAAAATTACACAATAAATGTCTATTTGCGTAATTTTATTAGCGGTTTTGATTTTTTGACGAATTTTACAAAATTTCACTCAAAAATTTAGGGGGGTTCTGAACATTCGATTGCGTATGAAAACAATAGGCTTCCAGTGTTTACGGATTGTGATTTTTGTACCAAATTTCGTTCGAATCGGTCCATTCGTTCGTTAGTTATCGTCTCCACAGACTCAATGACACACACACACGCACACACATAGACATCACTTCAAAAATGTTTGATTCGTGATCAGGGATGCTTGAAACGTACTCTTCCGTCGAAAACTCGAATTCGAATTTTCGACCCCGTCACAATACTTTCCTTGTACATTATGTATATAAGGAAAGTAAAAACGTGACTCGTCCAAGTAGATCCTTTATGAGAGAAATAAAATAAACTCTGACAGATGTATGGCGCAATGATATTCGCACCAGATAATTACTTAAAAGAGAAGTTCAAAATGATGCCCGTGGGCTTCATTACACAACCGACACCGGCGAAGGAATGATTCTCGCATCCTTTCAAAGATTCCTGCTGTGGTATTAATCTTGCCAGCAGCAACAGAGAGTCGTGCGACGAGACAGACCTTCGACGGAGTCCACAGGTGTTTCGTAAGCCAACTCTTTCATGTGTGCCCAGAAGACCAGTGCATTCAAATCCGGGGAACGCGAAGGCCAAGCTACAGGTCCACCATGCTTGATCCACAGCTATGGATACGTCCTGTTTAGAAAGTGTCGGATGACGGTAAGCGCATGCCCCAGGAACACACCTGCCGTTTCGGAAGAATAATCGTCATCGCCGTCTCAACAGCTGACTTGTTTGCATGTTGTGTTTCTGTCACTATTATTACATTGCGACCCTAAATTCTATGATAAATATTGTTCGTCTTGCAGTGTACTATTACCCCTCTCTTCTTGTTGCAAGAGTTAGCGTACCCCCTGTATAAAATCAAAGCGTGGAAATATAAAGTTTTAATATAATAAAAATAAAAATATAATTTTTAAATATATTAATTTTAAATAAAGACACATCTGAGCCATTTAGATTGAATACACTTTTTAGATATTTCATTATGTTTCCAATAACTCTGGGTCAAAATGATTTCAAACAGATATATAAGTACTTGAGTTGTATATAAATTTCTGCAGTGTTAATACCCAAAACATAGGCTTACTAGCCAGTTCTGGTGCACTGAAAATTTATATCACATCGTTTATTATTGATTAGGGCGCATATTTCAAAAGTAAGCAATTTTATTTTCAAAAGTAAAATCATACAGAAACTAAAAAAAATCATTTTTTAATTCAAATATTTGAAGTAAAAATTAAAATAAAAATAAAATTCAAATTATAAGGATTAAAAAACTATTTTGAAATCACATTATCAAAATTATATAACACATTTTTAAACAAATTATTAAAAAGTATAATTAAAAATATTCTCTTTTTTAACAATTTATCTGGAAAACATAGTTTAAAGTAAACTAAAGTATTTTCAAATTCAAATTGAACAATCAAGATCAATCAGGCATAAAGCATTGATTATGAAACACTTTCCAACTTCAATGCAATTTTATTTAAACATCTCTAAAATGTGATACGTTTATCGATAATATTTTTAAAATCATCATAATACTACAATAAATTATTATATTAGAAAACTTCAACGAAACAAATGAATTTCATTCAAATGATGTCACCGAAATATGAATGGCCTGACTCTCTATATAAAAGCAACATTTCATTCATTTCATTCATCACAATAGTACAATAATGTATTTTATTTAAAAACTTAAAACCATGGAGGTACAAGTAATTTAACTATATGCTTAAAACTTCACGGAAAAAAATCATCTGCTTCTCTGTGTAAAATTAATGAATGTTTCATTCATATCAGCTATATTGCAGACTCCATGAGCTAAATAATTTTGTGTTAAAGAAATTCATCAATTCTTATACAACTCATTCTACATCTTTTGGTGTTTACATTCTCCTTAAGTGGAAATTAAGCTTAGTTATAGAAATAATCTTAGTTTGGTGATCTTTAACCTGAAATATATTGTAATTGAGTTGTTTCAGAATGTAGATGCACAGAATTTAAGCAAAAACAAATCGGTTTTAGGACGAATACAAAACTAAATATAAAACAAGAAAGATCAATCATGCATAAGCATTGATTATGAAACACTTTCCAACTGAAATGCAATTTCATTTAAAAAATTTTAAAATGTGATACATTCAGTGGTGATATCTTTTACATTATTACAATACTACAGAAATTTATTATACTTAAATATTTAAAAATGTATCGAAATATAAATCATCTGATTCTCTATGCAAAATCAATGAATATTTCATTCATATAACTTCTATTCCAGACTCCAGAGCTAAATAATTTTGTGTGAAAAAAATTCAGCAATTCTTATGTAACTCCCCTTATAATCGCTTCAGATATTTACATTCTGCATAAATTAAAATTAGGTTTCGTTGAAGAAATAATAAAAGTTTAGGGATCATTTAAAATCACAACTATTGTAATTGCATAGGCACGGAATTTAGATACACAGATAATACACAGATACGCAGATACTATATGAGTGTGTGTGTGTGTGTGTGTATGTATGCAAAGCATTGGAATCGTGCCGAAGATCGGAACTCGAATTTTCGAAGGTTCTACACGTTTTGGGACTTCTAGAATACGAAAAAACTATTTTTAGGAAGACGTCTGTGTGTTGTTGTTGTTGAGACCCAGACCGTCCGACCTACCAGAAAGGTGTAAGGTAACTGTATGGACGGCCGGGAAGTGCCACCCAATTTAGACCGGAACCCAGTGGGGGAGGCATCCACAGGGACCGTACCCTCCTTCCCCTACCACCAACCTCTCGGAAGGACTTACGGACCCACATGTTTAACGTGATCGTACTCCGCATGAACACGGCGGCATTTGTGGTAGCGTGCAAATCTAGCGCGCAAACCACGGGGATACCGCACCCGAGATGGCCAACAGCACGCGGTGTTCCGAGGTGGTCACCCACCAAGTACTAACCGCGCCCGATGCTGCTTGACTTCGGTGATCTAACGAGAACCGGTGTTTTCAGCACGGTACGGCCGTTGGCCCCAGACGTCTGTGTGTGTAAGAGTAGATCTGTGTATGTCTCTGTGTGTCTGTGATGATATTACATCCACTCTAATTGAAAAACTAATGGACCGAATTTCATAAAATTTGGTAGATATGTTTTTTGTGGGAAATCCTGATGTTCATTAGATTATAGTACGATTCGTAATAAAAGAATCTGCCTTTTTTGCGAAATGGCCAGCAGAAATTGCCTTTATCTACTCTAGCTAAAAACTAATGGAAAATATTTAATAAAATTTGGTGTATAATATTTCAATGACCTACAAGTGATTTATATACCAAATATAACAAAATTTGGTACATAAATCATTTGTAGGTTATTCTAGTACGACTCAGTAAAAAGGAACAGGCTATTTTTGCAAAATGGCCCGCAAAAATAGTTAAATATAAAAATAAAGGACTACGTGTGCTCAATTATATATATTAAATTCCTATTTTATACGTGATTTTTGACAACAAAAAGAATAAGACTAACCGCATTACACTAAGACTAGCCGTTCTTGAGATTTTCTAGTTTTTTCGCGTTTTCGCTACGACACCTTTGACAATAAGTCCAGTTATCAAATGAGAACCAAATTTAAGTTTAACTTGCAAATTCAATGTCCTTTAAAATACTTATGGCTGTTATTTTGTACAGTTAAATTCAAATTATTATAGAAAAAATAAAGAGAACGTGAGTATGAGTCTGCAGGGAAAGACATGTGCTGCCCACATCAGAATTTTTAACAATATTACAACAATGATTTATAGAAGTTAACGGGGATTATTTTCAGGTCATTTCGAAAAATGTGTATGATCTATATTTAAAGATCCACCAAATTTTTGTAGAATAAAATGTTCAACAAATTTAAGCTGTGTGCCAAATTTCAACACTCTAGGACGTAGGAAAGTGCATTAAAAATGGCATCAAATAAGTATATCATGAAGAGTTATATAAAATTAAAATATAATTTGAAAAATTGTTATCTACCAAATTTGTTTTAAAATGTCAAGCCTCTCTCATATACAAAATGATATCTTGGAAAGATATTTATTATAACATATATCTCCTTTTTATTTCTGGAGAATATCCCAAAAGTCAGAATTTAATTGAATTTGTTTTTTTCGTATATTAAATAATTTTTAATTAAAAACTACTTAACATATTTTACTGAATTTTATATATATATTTTATGAGATAATGTGAGTATTTCCTAAAATTTTCGAATCAATTTGTGAATTTTAAATTTGCTTAGAAAATGTGTGAAAAATTAGGTCCCATAGGGTTCAATGTATTTCATGTTTTCAACCCGGGTTCAATAAAAAACTAATTGGGTGATATTATTTATTTATATTCCCATAGTTCCCACAGACCGTCTGAAAAACATACTAAAATTTCATTTTGATAAAGTCATTTTTACGGAAGTTATCGTGCTAACGGACAGACAGACAGACAGACAGACAGAATGAACAAAGTCATAAACACTTTTCAACTATAATGTAAAGTGTTAATAAAAAGAACTTTAAAAATCACTACTTTGACAAAAGATGGATGCCATATTTAACACTTTACAACAAATTTAAAAAGTGTTTATGACTTTGTTAAAACTCTACAACAAAGTTGAAAAGTGTTTATGACTTTGTTCATTCTGTTTGTCTGTCTGTCTGTCTGTCTGTCTGTCCGTTAGCACGATAACTGCTGTAAAAATGACTTAACCAAAATGAAAATTTAGTATGTTGTTCAGACGGGGTCTGTAGGATCTATGGGAATATAAATGAATAATATCACCCAATTAGTTTTGGATTGAACCCGGGTTGAAAAAATGAAATACATTGAACCCTATCGGACCTAATTATTCAAACATTTTTTAAGCGGATTTAAAATTCACGAATTGCTTCGAAAATTTTAGGTAATATTCAAATTATTCCATAAAATATATAAAAAAAATTCAACAAAATATATTTAGTAGTTTTTTAAATAAAAATTAAAATATTAATTACACCTCTTATATGAAGCAGTCACATGACCATGATATGATATGAAAAGATCACGTGACCAACTTCAAAATATAATACGGCATCCATCTTGTCTCAAAATCGTGATTTTTAAAGTTCTTTTTAATTCATATCGAATGTTGTATTCGTTCTAAAACCTCTTGATTTTTGCTTAAATTCTGTGCATCTACATACTGAAACAACGCAATGACAATATATTTGTGTTTAAATGATCATCCAAATTTGATTATTTCTACAACGAAGCCTATTTTTCACTTATGTAAAATGTAAACAGCAAAATATGTAGGATACGTTGTATAAGTATTGCTGTATTAATTATTGCTGCAATAAGTATTGCTGTATTGTTGTAAGTCATAAATAGTTTTCAACTCTGTTGTAAAGTGTAAAATTCACTCACCTAAATAAATCGAAATCCATTGTAGCGTATTAACTTTTTTATAATATATCCAATAAATTGCAATATGTATTCCCATAATTTTGTTTTTTATTATTTTTTGCATTGGATTTTGTGACTGTTAACCAATAGTTTCGGACGGAGAAATAAATTTGGGATGAAACTCAAGTGCACGACATTTCCACACAAAGACAAATGATACCCCAATACCAGGCACAAAAACAGCTTAGAGGAGAATCATAAATGTTTACCATGCTGAGACGATGCTGTCTTTCCTTACATATCATTGATATAGGAAATGCTTGAGTTAATTATCCGTGACTTTCTGACCCACATCGAACTGACCCTATTTTTATCCACTCTATAGAATAAATCCGCAGAATATTTTTTCCCGAAATGTAGTTTCACCACTTGATAAAAGTGCACAGAGTATATAAAATATGATATATTTGTGAAATAATAAATTTTCCGTGAGATTCACAGAAATATTCTTCAACAACTTTACTAAATTTAGTAAAAAGGAACAGAATTTAAATGAGAGATTTCGACTGTTTTACGGGGATTAAATGTACTCGTTCACGATTAGACGTTCTTTAGAGTAATGGCTGCTTGTCTGCGCTTATGTGCGTGCGTATGCATGTGTATGTGTGTTGTGGTTGTTGTTGAGACCCAGACCGTCCGACCTACCAGAAATATGTATGGTAACAGTTTGGACGGCCGGGAAGTGCCACCCAATTTAGACCGGAACCCAGTGGAGGAGGCATTCACAGGGACCGTACCCTCCTTTCCCGAACACCAACTCCTCGGAAGGACTTACAGACCCAGATGTTTAGCGTGATCGTACTCCGCATGAACACGGCGGCAGTTGTGGAAGCGTCTAAATCCAGCGCTTAAACAACCGGGCTAACGCGCCTGAAATGTGCCAACAGCACGCGGTGTTCAAAGGTGGTCGCCCACCCAAGTACCGTGCGTTACTCGACTGTGGACTAGTTGACGGATGCTTAAATCTGGAGGGAAGGACTCTAAAAATGTAGTTGATGGGATTCTTCTAAAGCTGTCCTAACTTCAGAGCTCGGTATATCTACTAACATAAAATAATTATAAAAATGCTAAATAAAAGTATTTATAATAAATTTATTTATAGCAAAGCCAATAAATTCACATGAAAGATAATACATTAAAATTAGCAATAAAACATTCAAAAATCAGAGAATACCATAATCGTTTAATGGTAAACTTATATGCCACCGTCCTCTACGACCACAGCACATTAATTCGAGATATCATTGGGTAATTTTTATGACTTTCTGCCCTACATCGAACTGACTTTTCACGTTGAACTGAGAAAAATAAATACGAGAAATTCTCTTTCGAATTACATTTCCCTTACCCTCGAATAAACTGGTCATGGTAAGAGATTTATATCTTTCAAATATAATGTATTCTCCATAAGATGCGAAAAAATTGTTTACCAAGTATTTTGGGATCAGCTTTATTTTTTTCTTTTTACCTTCTTTAACTTTTTCTCAGGCAGTTTTATCTTGGTTTTTGCCGCCAAAGCAATACGATAAATAAAACCATTCTTTGTTCGGAAGAAAGAGACAGGATTTTGAGGAAATGTATATGGGGATGAATATTGAAAATATATATAGAACGGAATGTGTCATGATCTGAAACTAATGGATTGCGTTTAAGAGTTTTTGAAATTTTGAATTTTGAATACAATTGAAATCTTGAATTTTGAGAAATTTTGAATACAAAAAGCATCATGTTCATCGATTTTTAACACTTTACAACAAAGTTGAAAAGTGTTTATGACTTTGTTCATTCTGTCTGTCTGTCTGTCTGTCTGTCTGTCTGTCTGTCTGTCTGGCCGTTAGCACGATAACTGCCGTAAAAATGGCTTAATCAAAATGAAATTTTAGTATGTTGTTCAGACGGTCTATAGGACCTATGGGAATATAAACGAATAATATCACCCAATTAGTTTTGGATTGAACCCGGGTTGAAAAAATGGAATACATTGAACCCTATGGGACCTAATTTTTCAAGCATTTTTTAAGCGGATTTAAAATTCACAAATTGCTTCGAAAATTTTAGGCAGTATTCAAATTGTTCCATAAAATATATAAAAAAAAATTCAGCGAAATATATTCAGTAGTTTTTAAATAAAAATTAAAATAATAATAACACATTTTATATGAAGCGATCACGTGTCCATGATATGAAACGATCACATGACCCACTTCAAAATGATATATGGCATCCATCTTGTGTCAAAATCGTGATTTTTAAAGTTCTTTTTAATTCATATTGAGTGTTGTATCCGTCCTAAAACTACTTTATTTCTGCCTAAATTCTGTGCATCTACATACTGAAACAACGCAATGATAATATATTTCAGTTTAAATGCTCATCCAAATATGATTATTTCTACTATTAAGCCTATTTTTCACCTATGTAAAATGTAAACAGCCAAATATGTAGAATGAGTTGTATTAGAATCGCTGTAATTCTTTAACACAAAATCATTTAGTCCATGGAGTCTGCTTAGCTGATATGAATGAAGTATTCATTGATTGTAGAAATAGAAGGACGATATTTTTCGATGAAGTTTTACGCGTAGAGTTAACTTATTTGTAGCTCCATGATCTTAATTTTTAAATAAAATAAATTATTATAGTATTGTGAAGAATGACATGAATGGGGGAATTATTTATGAATGAAATATTGCTTTTATAGAGAGAGCCAGGCGTGTTATTTTTTTATGACGTCATTTGAATCAATTTCAGTTGTTTTCGATGAAGTTTTCAAATATAATAAATTATCGTAGTATTATGATAATTCTAAAATTATTACCGAGGAATGTATCAAATTTTAGAGATGTTTAAACCAGGCAATTTATACTTTAATGCCGTCATTTGAATGAAGTTCATTTTTTTCGATGAAGGTTTAAGGTTTCAAATATAATAAATTAATGTAGTATTGTGATAAGTTTTAAAATATTATCGAGTAATGTATTGCGTTTTAGACATGTTTAAATAAAATTGCATTGAAGTTGGAAAGTGTTTCATAATCAATGCTTTAAGCATGATTGATCTTTCTTGTTTTATATTAGCCATTATTATCAAGACTTACACTTGTCGGTTTAACAACGGATATTTAAAATGTTTATTCTTTCTTTCTTATGACAGATATCGTTTACTTGTTTCATGCTATTCATTCACTATTATTTTGACAAAATTGTGGAATGCTGTACAGCTGCACAGATGAACAAGTACACGATGGCATTTATTCACTAGTAGCTAATCACATTATGAAACTATCAATTTATGGCAACGATTTTGATAATTGATTTTTATGCATATAGAGAGTATTTCTTTCGGCGATTTGCTTCTAACTGATAGCTTTGATTCTTGACTATAGATCTAGCTCGAATTTTCCATGAAAGTAAACTTTTTATTATCACCGTCATGTCAATTTTACCTCCCTCTTCTTGGGTCGTTTCCCAAAGTCCGTTCAGTAGTCTTCGCTCCCGTTTTTTTAAGGCTGGTTTTAACAAACCGAAAGCACAAAAGTCCATAGGAGAATCATCGATTTCACAGGTATTTCATTAAATAGGATACATTTTATTCCTGTTTCTGCTTCTCTCTTTGCTAAATATGCTGCAGTTGACTTAGACATGTGACTAGATGCTTTGTCCATATGAAGCTCAACTTTGCTGCTGTTCTTCCCATATAAGACTGGAAAATCTTCTTTAAAAATTGACTCTAAAATATTCTGCAGATAGCAGAGTGAATTAATTTTAGCTTTATTTGAGACTTTTTGAGTTTTAATATACTGTTGTAACAAAATCCTACAACTATCATGAATCCCTTTGGGAACTTTTCTGTACATTGACAAAGTCATTTCGTATGGTCGTTTTCCTCAGTTGAGCAATAGCAAATAGCTATTTTTTAATGTTACAGTCACTTAAATACATACATGTATCATCGAGTGTTACCACAAATTTCCATTTATCACCAGATCGGTGTTTTTCATATAATTTTCCACAATTTGTTTTTCTTTCCGTAATATGCTTTGACAAAATCAGATGAACTTTAGATTTAAACATCATTTTTAACTTCAAATCTTTCTGAATGATTTTACTTACAGTGTCTAAAGACATTCCCAGGTTCGACGCAATGGATCTTTGAATCGGTGGATTTTCTTTTAGGATCAAATACTTCACTTTCTTGATATTCACCCGCGTTCGAACAGTCTTAGGATGCGATTTTGCGACCATTGTTTCATTTTTACTTTTAGCTAGATGTTTTTCTATTTCAAATTTAATGTATTAGAAATATATTTTTTGAAATGATGTAACCTTGATTTTTACACCGCTTTACAATTTGTTGATACGAATATTTTTCTTCAAAAAGCGCATTTACGTAACCTTCGAGCCATCTATCAATTTCAGGAGCCATTTTCAAAATAACGTTTTTATTAACACTTTACAACAAAGTTGAAAAGTGTTTATGACTTAGTTCATTTTGTCTGCCTGTCTGTCTGTCTGTCTGTCTGTCTGTCTGTCTGTCCGTTAGCACGATAACTGCCGTAAAAATGACTTAATCAAAATGAAATTTTAGTATGTTGTTCAGACAGTTTATAGGACCTATGGGAATATAAATGAATAATATCACCCAATTAGTTTTGGATTGAACCCGGGTTGAAAAAATGGAATACATTGAGCCCTATGGGACCTAATTTTTCAAGCATTTTTTAAGCGGATTTAAAATTCACAAATTGCTTCGAAAATTTTAGGCAATATTCAAATTGTTCCATAAAATATATAAAAAAAAATTCAGCGAAATATATTCAGTAGTTTTTTAAATTAAAATTAAAATAATAATAACACCTCTTTTATGAAGCGATCACGTGTCCATGATATGAAACGATCACATGACCCACTTCAAAATGATATATGGCATCCATCTTGTCTCAAAATCGTGATTTTTAAAGTTCTTTCTAATTCATATTGAGTGTTGTATCCATCCTAAAACTACTTTATTTTGGCCTAAATTCTGTGCATCTACATACTTTAACAACGCAATGACAATATATTTCAGTTTAAATGCTCATACAAATTTGATTATTTCTACTATTAAGCCTATTTTTCACCTATGTAAAATGTAAACAGCAAAATATGTGGAATGAGTTGTATTAGAATCGCTGTAATTCTTTAACACAAAATCATTTAGTCCATGGAGTCTGCATGGCTGATATGAATGAAATATTCATTGATTTTAGAACGAGAAGGACGATAATTTTCGATGAAGTTTTACGCATAGAGTTTTACTTACTTGTAGCTCCATGGTCTTAATTTTTAAATAATATAAATTATTATAGTATTGTGATGAATGACATGAATGGGGGAATTATTTATGAATGAAATGTTGCTTTTATAGAGAGAGCCAGGAGTGTTATTTTTTCTATGACGTCATTTGAATGGATTTCAGTTGTTTTCGATGAAGTTTTCAAATATAATAAGTTATCGTAGTATTATGATAATTCTAAAATTATTACCGAGGAATGTATCACATTTTAGAGATGTTTAAACCAGGCAATTTATATTTTAATGTCGTCATTTGAATGAAGTTAATTTTTTTCGATGAAAGTTTAAGGTTTCAAATGTAATAAATTAATGTAGTATTGTGATAAGTTTTAAAATATTACCGAGGAATGTATTGCATTTTAGACATGTTTAAATAAAATTGCATTGAAGTTGGAAAGTGTTTCATAATCAATGCTTTAAGCATGATTGATCTTTCTTGTTCTACATTACAATCAAAAGAAAACAGTAGCAGACGATTATATTGAAAATGCAAAATCTTTATCTCAAAATTCTAATGAGAAACATAAATACAAATTGTTCTCCATAAAGTGCGTACGATTTTCTGTATGTGATAGGAATATTTTAGCCTTTTGCGAAAGGTAAAATGATCTTCTAATCTATCTGTCCAACGATATATTATTTCGTATCTGGATGGAAATGGATTTTTGCACATTTGAAAAAAAATAATAATATTAAGCAATCACCTACAACCCCGATTGCAGCAAAATGTTGAATTTAAATGTTAAAAATATGTTGCATTAAATATTTATAATTAAATTGTCACCTTGCCATAAACTTTTTGTGATGGCTTACTTATTTAAAAATAACAAGTTACAAAAATGTTCATTGCATTTTATTTGGTGATAAAAAAATTCAAATTTATTCATCACAAAATGTGATACATAAATTGTTCACACAATTATTCTATTTTTTCTTAAAGGCAAAACAGAACCCGCAATTAAGATTTTATCCAGTAAATTTTAGGTGAAAATTTCTTGACAAAATATAATCACCAATAATTAATATTTTTCTATCGTCGAAACATCAAACTTTATTTTTAGGATATCCATTTATATTTGAAATATATGGAAGAATTGTTGTATATAATATTACAGGGCTTTTTACTATAAATTATGTTATTCATTTTTATTATATATTTCATATTTTGTTTTGTGTTCAAAATATTATATATTTAATATTTTAGTTGTGTTCAAAATATTATTTTCAATTATTATATATTGTATTATTTTGCTGTATTCAAAATTCTTGTTAAAATGCAAAAAAAATTTAAAAGTTTAAATAAATCTACGTCCATGGTCAACAGTTAGTAAACACTACATGATGGCTAATGATCACGAAATGAATTGAGAATTCTCCGTTTGTACAATCAAACTCAACCTAATTTATTATGAAAGAGAAGATTAATTTGAGTATGTAGGAAAAGTTATGTGCTACCCACACCAGGATTTTTATTTTTATTTGTTTATTGTTTTCAGATATATTGAAACTTTTTGAAATAATTTCTATGTATTAAAAGATACAAAATAAATTTAATATACTGATTGCTAAGAAAAAGTCTAAACTTTCAATGGAGTGATAGCAAAGTGTTTAAAGACGAAACACATAGATCCAGTTGAAGATAGGAAATTTTTCAATAGTAATTTAAATAATGTGCAATATTTCAGTAAAAAATATAAAACAATTAAACAGTTCGTCCAGCGAGAAATGTTCAATTACAAAAATGTTGCTCATTCTTCATTCCCTTGAACCAAAAACGAAAACAATCTCAAAAATTAAAATTTAAGACAAAATAAATTGTAACACTTTCTAGTCTAAACCACTTCATTGTGGATTTTAATGAAAAAACCATGATGATATTTTGTAATCAATTGTTTCAGATTGTTTTCTAATCGCCACAATTAATAAATCCAGGGGTTGTTCAAAAATTTAATTGATTCACAAACATAATTTAGCAAGCTTTTTGAAACGATTTCTTTCAGCAAATTTTGTTATACACTATTAAATACAGACATATTGACAGGGAACATAATTATTACAGAATACTGCTTAAACATATTTTAACCCTTAAATAAAGTTAAAAACTGAGTGATTTTGTTGTTCAGTCTAGTCATTTTGTTGTTCTATCAGATGTTTTCTCAAGAAAGTATATGTAAAAAAGCATGAGCCGTTATTTTTCAAAACATTTAGAGATCTGTTGCATTCTGAACTGGGATATCAATGTTATGAAGCATAACATATTCACACATAATGTAATCACTGTACATTGTCCCGGGTTAGCCCCAGGAACGTAGGAAGGGGGAGTACTATTACTCGATGTAGGCTATGGGAACGGTAAGTAATATCTATAACGAGACCTCCTCACAGACAAGACGGGACAGTTCGGCGCTATGGTTTGAATGGTGCGAGACAGAGGCTGTAAATTTCGTAAAAAGAGATGTCGTAGTAAATGTCAAATTTAAAACTACAAATCTCTCGAAATTTATAGCTCCTGTCAAGTGTTAGCTCACACCGGAGCCCTGTCGGGATCTCCCGGCTGTGGGCATCCCTCCGGTCATCAAGTTGTATTGGGAAGCATAGAAAATGAGCATCACAACGCAATCTAATAATGTGGTCGGATTTAGAACCGCCCTTTCTTCACACATAAGTGGAATATTCTAATTAAATAAGGTTAAAAACTGTGTGATTTCTTTGTTCTGTTTAGTGATTTTGTTGTTCTATCAGATGTTTTCTCAACAAAGTATATGTAAATAAGCATGAGCCTTTATTTTTTAAAACATTTAGAGATCGGTTGCATTCTGAACTGGGATATCTATAATAAGGTTAAAAACTAAGAACGAATGAGATGGCGATGTTACTGTCACGCCATTTTGTTCCTCCCCCTTCAAAAATATGAAGAGACTCAACTGTAAAATGTAAAATTAGAGTCCATTCTGATCTCGTTAGAGTAGGTCTCCAAGTGCAAGTGTGCTTGTTTTGAAGCCCGATTCGAATGCATTTTGATGCATTTTTAAGTACCAGCATCCGCTGCCGGCAGCCCTATGCATATAGCAAGGGACCGATTTTGTACCCTGCTGAGAGTACAAACACTTAAGTGTGACTCGTAGCCTATTCAGCAAATTAAGTGTTATGGCCGGCCTAAACCAAGTCGAGATAGGGCGTAACCATACCAGACCAAGTTATGCATCATCGGGCAGTGGCGATCAACGGCGCAGCGAGGACTTCGCCTCTTTTGCGACACAGTACCGCAGAACTCTGAAAATAGACAAATTAGTATGGGCTATCCTTTTGGGCCTTTTAACCACTTTTAAGTCGTGACAACTGTGAGGACTGCAAGTACGGTAATCGACAACTCAGTGTCTAGCTCACCTCAAGGGCGAATATACATAGACAGAGTGTTTGTGGTTATTCAATCCTGAGCCCTATGCAGTGTACAACACATGTCAGCTGAGTACGTCAACCGTAATCGGTGCGGCATGCCTGAGGCAAGATACTGCTAAGTTTATTCGGGATCCGATCCAACCGGCATCGAACTGTACGTAGTTTCCCGGCCTCCAGGAATCGCTGGGCCAACCGGCAATTGGGCGGGATAGAAGATTGTGTACTGTGATCTCCAACTCCGCGATAATCCGCGATTGAATCCAGATTGTAGCGATATCGCATAAGAAACCGTGTATCCAATAATTGTATATTTCTCGACTACCCAACCCCCCTTTCATTTTGAACTGTGATGGACCTATCTCTATGATTACAGCCACTTCACATGTAACGAAGGTTTTGTAACTTTAGGTTTCAGTTGTCAGATAATGTGATTTATATGTCAATCTGATTCTAAGTGTCAGTGTAATTTTAAGCTATTTTGGGAAATTTCCCTTACTGCACCATGTTGAATTTTAATCAATGGATTGAACTAGCAATTACCATAATTATCCCGTACATCTCCGAGGTCAAGCTTGGTAATATTAAGTGTAGCATTTGTATTATTATTATTATTGTCAATGTTTTAATAATTTAAGTGTTTTATGTAATTTATGTGTTAGTGGCCACAACTCGACTGGTTCTTTTAGTGTATGCGCAATGTACATTGATCTTTTCAGATCCCACTATAATATTTTCAGGGTCAACTGGGAGACACTATGGGTAAATAGTAGTGTCGTATTTACGTAAATTTCACCTTTCCACAATCTATTTCATTCGCCGTAAATCATAATTCTCTCACAAATTTCATCATTATTGAACGCTTTAACTCTAGTTATATAGCAGAGTTAAAGAGAAATTGAGCAAAGTATATAAGTACAAAAATAACAATAATTCAGCATACAACTGTTTCGAGGATGTGTTGGAAACTCTACGTCAGCGCAAGGGAATTAACAAACACGAAGCCCGAATGAGTAATAGGTGCAAAAGCAGATACAAAGGGGGATTATATATCCAAAACAAGGATTAAGAGAAAGCTAAACAGAAAGCAGCATGAAAAACAGACAAGATAACAGGAACATAAAAACAACAAGAGATTGGCATAGGCCAAGATACCAATGCGATATCTCAACAAGACTAGTTTTGTGCTTATGGATCACAATTTTAATGATATCGATGGCATTTTGGATATATTGAATTCCATTGACCCTTGCGTTCAGTTTATCTATGACATGTAAAAAAACAATCGTCTTGCGTTTTTGAATCTTTCTATGATTCCTTGTTTCCTGTTATATTGCCTGTTCTTCATACTGCTTTCTGTTTGGCTCTCTTTTAATCCATATTTTGGGTATATACTGTCCCTTTGTATCTTCTTTTGCACCTATTCGTATTTTGGACTTATGAAGGGTATCCAACGTATCCTCGAAGCAGCTGTATGCTACATTATTGTTGTTATTTGTGCTTTTATACATTGCTCAAGTTCTCCCTATCCTTCGCGCAAAGTGTATTGTACTTATCGATGTAGAAGATTTACTTGATTTTGATACACAAACTGTGAGTCGATGTAATGGGGGCGTAATAGCTTTCCTATAATATTTGCATAAATCAAACTCGAATAAGTAGTAACTTTTATGAAAACTATTTGAAATCGAATTTTTTTTGTGGATGGCCCTTTATTGCCCAATAAAAATTTTTATCAACGATATTAACCGATGAAAATTTTAATCTATGATATCAATCATTGCCTAATAAAAATTCAATCGATGCCCATGTCAAATTTGATCGTATTACAGCCAATTTTTTGTCAGTTTTCCTAAAAATGGTATGGGTAACATTTTTGTAATTTGCAGATAGGCCGTATGAAATGCTAATTTTTATTTTTTTGCAAAAGTAGTTTACATTACTTGTAGTACTAATTCATGACTTTCTACCTTACCTTAAGATGTTTTTTTATTTAATTTTATTTATTTTTGCAATTAGAACTATGTGACCACTATCAACGGTTAAAAAAACTTCCTCTGTTCACTTTTATTTATACTTTGACGTAAAGAACGTAAGAATCATATCATGCGTTTATTTTTTATCTAATGCATCCATATATACTTAGTGTATCCAATAGCGTTAAAGCCAGGTTTTTATGTAGAACAGAATTCTCTCATGAGACAAACGATACATGAAAACCGGGAATAGTAGTGGCATAGAAACCAAAGAAAAGCATATATGTTTATCGAACTGCAACGATAATACCGTTTCTTACGGCAACAACACATTGATTTGGAAAATATTTGGGGTAATTGGCTGTGACTCTCTGGCCAACATAAAACTAACCATAATTTTTCCACATCAAAGAATAAGAGCATGGACCTATCTACAAAACTGCATGTCATTACTCACTATAATTACGTAACGTTTGTATACCATCTTAGTTATTTGTTGCTGACAAATGCCGGTCGTTTGCCCGTTAGGTCATTAGACAGATAGCACTCCAGTATTTAGATATTGATGACCTAAGAGTCACTAGTGGAGGGAACTCGTCCAAATGTTTTCCAGACATAAGTTGTCCCAGGTCAAATCAAGTACAATCCGGGGAAGTAGCAAGTCCAATTCGATGGAGATGATCCCTGAGATAGTCATGGCAAGGCAGAAAGAGAATGGCAACTGATTTGGTAGATTTAGCTTTACCCAGGGGAGCGTGGATTTTAGCTTTACCTTCCCTACGTGGAATCCTACTACTTTACACGCATCTTAGTTATTTCATGGGATATTTTTTGCTTTTTTCATCACGGGGTTTGTGCATTACTCTTTACCAGTATTCATTCAATCGTGTGGCATATCTCGTACTGACAGAAATGTGACGCGTTTCCTGAATCACATCGATGACTTCATGCCTCACAGGACTAGGTTCCGCGCGACGCAAAAGGACACATTTAGTTAATGAAGTTGATGGACGTTGCATGGCCTAAGGTGGCATCAGTTAGGCGAAAGTATTTAAACGCTGGATTGGCAGTGAGTGCAAATCCATATGCTAGTATCCGCATTGGTGACGTATTCGAAAACTTAAAAACCCACATGTGGTGACTTGTGCTAGTATGAAATTGTTCCTTGCATTGTATGACATTTGCAAGTATGTTACTGAAAGTTTCAGGGGAGTCAGATGTCCGTAATGGGGAGTTAGGTTCCTGGTAGTTACGATAACATATATATATATATATATATATATATATATATATATATATATATATAGACACACAAATATAAAGCTTCAGCATACGGTAATTAGCTGACTTTTGCAGAAATGGAGCTGGAGTTATCAGGAACGCCTGTAATTCCAGCTTTTTTTATAAATTTGCCTAAATTATAAATAAACAGTTGAAAAAAATGAGAAAAGGTAATAAATGTTTTACAGTGTGAAGAGGCAGCTTAACGATTAAATGACATTTGTTGATGGCTGCGTGGCAAGGCTGCTTGCTGTTATTATCGGTATCAGCTATTCTCCGATTACGAGAAATTAAAAAAAAATTTGATGTGGGCAGAACATGACTTTTCTTATATAATGCAATGAATTTACTACTTTTACAGTAAAACAAATTAGGTTATTCTTATAGTAGATACTTATATTATTTCCAAGATATTGCATTTTCGTCAATTAGTCATCATTTTCATTGATGTAGTGTCATTTTCATTAATTTGACGACATTTTCGTTAATTTGGCAACATTTAAAAAAGTGGCCAAGTTTGCGACATTCCGCCAAATTCGTCACCAGAATCTTGGCAAGAGTTATGGACTGAGAAACAAGATATTCTTATACCAGATAAATGACTATTGGCGTTCAAATACAACGTATTACTTAAAGTATATTTTCTGAAGAATGGAACGAGCTAGATCCACGAGAATGATGCCAATTTATCGCATGTTATTACATATGAAAAGTGAACATGTTTCTCAACATTTAATACTTTTTTTAATTTATGGGATTTTTTGATAAATTTATTTGAAAAATGTGCAATATCTCGAAAACGATTCATGCTAGTGTTCTAAAGTTGATGTCAATTGTTTTCAAGGAATAATTACATAAGAAATGCCGAAATGTCTATTTGAACTTTTTTAAAGATTTCGATTTTTTTTAAATTTCACTCGAAAATTTAGGAGGGTTCTGAACATGCGATTGCGTTTAAAAATAAACAATAGGCTTCCAATATTTACGGATTGTAATTTCTGCACCAAATTGCTTTCGAATCGATTCATTCGTTCGTGAGATATCGTTTCCACAGGCTCACTGACACACACACACACACACACACACATATATATATACTCACCCCACACACAGACATCATCTTAAAAATGTTCTATTCGTGATCAGGGATGCTAGAAACGTGATCTCCCGTCGAAAACTCGAATTCGAATGACCCCGTCACAATACTGTTCTTACACATTATACTATGTATATAAGGAAAGTGAGAACGAAAATAAAACAACAACAGTCCTTGGATGAAAATATCTGTAATAGAGCCGCGACAGCCCAGTGGTTAGCACATAGTGTTGCACTCGGACGATCAAAGATCGATTCCCGCCACTGCCCGCAATGTCGCCGTGTTCACGTGGAGTAAGATCATGTTAAACATGTGGGTCCGTAAGTATTTTCGAGGGGGTTGTGGTAGGGGAAGGGGAGTGCGGTACCTGTAGATTCCCCCCCCCACTGGGTTCTTGTCTAAATTGATTGCCACTTACCGGCCGTCCAAACAGAAACGTTACACTTTCTGGTAAGTCGGTTGGTCTGGGTCGAAGAAAAAAGTATCTGTAATGAGAGAGCGCTCTTCAAAATTTTAATATTTTGTTGGGGGACAATTCGTTCGTAATTGCTTATTCCCCATTTTCACTCAATTTCTTATATCCCTCAAACATGTAAAACTCATGTTGTCAACATGAATAACATGAAAAATCTCTATTTCTATCATAAAAATATTATGACAGGATTACAAGAAAAACAACTCACTTGATTTCTTTGTGTTATGATCACAAACAAGTCACATTTCAGGACGAACTTGTGCCCTACTGCATTGTATTCTCTAAGGTGATACAGAATAAGAACCGTTTTCGTTGGAGTCAGAGAACTACTGCAAATAGCTATAAAGATTTCCTATCAGAGCTTTGTTTCTATAAGTGGAGTTTTTGTTCATCGGCAGCCGTTGAACAATTGATTTTGATGCCTTCTCTATTTTATAGCTTTTGTTAGCTATACGATATAACGTTTAGACACTAACAGACAAGTCCAGCAAGGTGTAACTAAATATATACACATTCACACACACACACACACACACATATATATATATATATATATATATATATATATATATATATATATATATATATATATATATATATATATATATATGTATATATATATATATATGCATGTATGATGTGTGTGTATGTGCATGTGTGTATTTTTTAAATCTGCGAATATATATAAACTATTAAATAGCTGAGAATAAGTCTATTAGTGTAATTTTTTACTAAAATATGTGGACGTGTGTTAAATATTCAAAACTACATATGTGTATTTCATAAATATAAAATAAATATATGTTTTGTATATTTTCATTCAAAAAATTATTGGTTTGCAGATGTAGGTAATTTTCATGAAACTAAATATACTTGGTTCACTTATTTGAAAGGTTTACTTGGTATGAAATGGGCACAATTCTTTTAGCACAATGCTTTCGTTTTTATACAAAAATTCAGCTATTTTTAATTGTGTAGATTTATTTTTCTTTATGTTTATGTATGCATTTGTGGTGTAAAAATTTTATAGGCAATAATATAAATACACTGCTCACAACTGAATTCGCAACACCATAAAGTTGTAGGTATAGCTTTATGGAAATCAGTCAATGGAAACAGCAAGGCGAGATATGCAAATGATCACAGTTTCGTTACGCATAGTGACGTAACATCTTGCCGAGCAGCATAAAAGCGTCAGGTCAAGGAGGATCGATATCACAGCTAAATTGTAGCGTCATTGGTTTCAGGTTGTAAACATCATTACAGCATGGCAAGAGTACGTCGACGTACCGCATTCGTTCAGTTGTCGTCAACGCAGCGGCAGCAAACCATTGTTTTACTTAAGGGTGGATTGAACCTTCGTAGGATCGCTGAACTAGTGGGTCGTGATGTGAGCACAGTTCAACGGTGTGTGTTACGGTCCGTGGGAGACAACGACACGACACGAATATCAGGTAGTGGAGCTTCCAGGTGTACAACACCACGTGAAGATCGTACGCTTCTGAAAAGCGTTGCGAGGGAGCCGTTTACCACAGCAACTGGGTTACAATGACATCTATCCCACACTACATGTAACGTGGTTTAAACGCATACATTTCGAAACCGCTTGCATTCCGCAGGATTACGGGATAGACCACCGTTTCTGCACCTACCGTTTTAACGTCTTCACCGGTAATGTCGCATCCAGTGATGTCAAATGACACGCAATTGGTCGACAGAATAGGGAAACATTATGTTCAAGGGTGAATCACGATTCTGTTTTGGCATGCCAGATGACCGTACTCGCATATGGCGACGCTTTTAACAACGTCAATAGGAAGCTTTTTCTATCAGTTGCAACACAGCCCCTAAGAGGTATCATGGTTTGGGGTGTTATAGCATTTGGTGGACGAAAAGCTTTGGTTCCCGTTTCTGGCAGTATCGCGGCAAAATGATACGTCTCTGACATTGTACCTGTGGTACAACCATTCTGTCAACCACGATTGGACTGCTCTTTCAGCAGGATAATACCAGGCCACATATTACACGAGTAAATGTGAATAATCCGCAAGGTTTTGGTATTCTGCCTTGGCCAGCATATTCTTCGGATTTGGCCAGCGTATTCTCTGGGACATCATGGTTCGCCGATTAAGAGAACTCCCAATTGGAGGAAACCATATTCAGTTACAAGCCCAATTGCATACTGTGTGGAATGCCATCTCTCAGCACACCATTGGCCATCTCATTGACGAGATGCCTCGTCGTATTCAATCCTCTATAGCCGCTCGAGGTGAGCCTATTCCATATTGATCTAATGTCAATAAAGTTCCATGCTTTTATTTTCCAGGTATGATTTTTTGATCATTTGCAATTATAAGCTGTAAATTTCTTAGATTATACATCAATGTCTTCATTGTGTTATGATTTGTGTTGTGAGCAGTGAAAATCTATGGAGATAATTTAATGCTTTGATAAAAATTACTTTTGATAAAATCAATAAATGAGCTATACACTTATATCTAAATGTTCCATAAATTAAGGCTTATATAGTTCTTAGGACATTGTACCCGAAAACTATTATCTTAATATAAATTGTATCGACAATAGTGATCCCCTTGCATACACGAAAAACAAACAGTACTATGATTCTCTCTGAAATAAAATATGTTACAACAACCTATATCAAAAGTACAACTGCGTTATTATTAGTAGTAGTATCTTCTTTATGTTATTTTCTGACCAAAATCAAGACATTTTTTTATTTTGAAAATATTATGGCTTGCTGTGTTATACTGTACGATAAAACAAAACAAGAATATTTTTGTAGGGGTCATAGAGTTGCTGAAAACAAATATCAAAGGATTTCCTATCAGTGCTTTGTTTCTACGAGACAATATTTTTCCTAGGGAAGGTGTTAATCAATCAAATTTTATGTCTGCGTTTCCGTTTTCTATTTACTATATTTTCTGGAAAGCAGAAATATGTGGAACTTTTATGTGAAACTTGGCTAGATATAATTGAAAATATATGCATATAAATCTTCTGATTAAGAAAAAATTTTGAATCCTAAGACATTATAATGAAATTGAAAATATGTAAATTGATAGATATAAAATGGCTATAGCACTACGCCTACACTACGTTTTGTAGTATAATACATAGCATAATGTATAAGGAGAGTTTTGTGACGGGGTCGAAAATTCGAATTCGAGTTTTCGACGGGAGAGAACATTTCAAGCATCACTGAACAAGAATCAGATGTTTTTAAGGTGATGCATGTGTGTGTGTGTGTGAAAGTATATGTGTGTGTGTGTGTGTCTGTATGTGTGTGTCAGTGAGTCTGTGGATACTATATCTCACGAACGAATGAAGCGATCCGAAAAAAAATTGGCGCAAAAGTCACAATCAATGAATACTGGAAGTCTGTTGTTTTACATGCAATCAAATGTTCGGAACACTCCTAAATTTTGAAATGAAATTTTAAAAAAAACATCAGAAATTAAAACATTCAATAAAAATACGTAAATAAGCATTTCTTATATAATTTTTCATTAGAAAACGATTGACATAAATTCTAAAAAGCTAGCATGATTGCATAAAATTGCAAAATGTTATTATTCTATGTCACTCTGGAGGTCTATCCTGGGTCTGGAAGTATCACAACTCATTAGACAGTTATTATATATATTAATAGATTCTGACATATGGTCTTAAGTACATTGCGCGACACTTTGATTAAAACATTCGTAAATTAAAAAAATAACAAATTACATTATTACGCCTTAAAGCCAATTTTTAAAAATTAATTTATTTATATTATTAACTCAGGCAATTTTGTTATGCATTCTCTTTCATATTTAGAGTTTTACCATAAGAATTCCCAAAGTATTCCTACTTATAAAATACGATTATTTTCTGAAGGTTCATATAAGAGTCGTGGTAAATTATAGTCAGATATCTGGATTCTTTATGACACTGACTTTTCGTCGGTACGAAAGTTCAACGTAATGTTTCATCTTTCTGTATTTCGAGTTAATAATTAATCACTTGATGATTAAAATGATTACTAATGCTAAATTTAATTGTTTTCTTCTATTAATTTTAACCATGTAATTGACACCCGTAATTCGTGAGTTTCACTTTTTTGTTTTGTCTTGATATTTTCAAGAAAATTGTTATATAAAATAATATATTTATTTTATTGAATAAATATATTTTTCCCACTTTATTAAAATTACATTGCATTCCTCAACCTATATTTTGTAAAAATTAAACTCTCATTAGTATACGCTGTTAGACTATATAAAAACACACAGCAGTTAAATTTTAATAATAAAACAAATCAAATTCTACTTATAAATTGCTTCTTGTTCATTACTTTAAAAAAAATTCGGATTGTGTTCCTCATTTTAGTAATTCTCTTGTATATCTGCTTATGGTCTGAACACATGATATCGATGTCTTATACAAAATGTTGTCAGCTAAGTGCAAAAATGTTAAACTATTTAATTAAGAAAGTTTGATTTTACTGATATTATGATACGACATTAAAAAATAGTGCCTCCTGGATCCAAACGAGCAGGAAGCGAGACAGGGATATCACATGATACCAGCAGAAGCCCAATTATAGAAATTTTGTCATATTTCTTAGCAAGCGTAATGGAAACGCAATGTCGTCAACAACTAGAGGTGCAGGATTTTCTTCAACTTTGTAGCCAAGTGTCCCAAATTTTCTCATCAAGCGAGACATTGATTAAATGGCCCCAACAACTAGACATGCAGACTCTTTAAATTTATCGCCAAGTGTACCAAATTTAAGCGTGGCAGAGACTCAATGTCGCCAACAATTAGAGATGCAGTTGTTTCTTCCCATTTGTCTCCAAGTCTGCCAAACTTAAAAGCAACCATGACAGACACTCAATGTCGTCAACAACTAGAGATGCAGCCTTCTCTTCAAATCTGCCTATAAGCGTGTCAAATTTCTAATCAAGCGTGACAGAGACTCAATGTCGCCAACAAGTAGTGATGCAGGATTTTCTTCAAATTTGTCGCCAATTATACCAAATTTCTCACCAAGCGTGATAAACATGAGTCTTTTATGCATACAAAGGACTCGTGACTATAAACAGTGCCGTCGCCAAGATGGGGGATTTCGCAGTCTTAACCCGATCATGAATACATCACAACCCATTGAAGTTAGAAGAAGTGATATTTAAAGAAATGGAAAGCAACAACCTTTGCCGCTAATCCCCTTCCCAATAAAAAAAATCCTTCAAAGCTATTGGCAATGGTTTTATCAATAAAATAACATTAAATATAAAATCTGTAATGTATATTTATTAATGACAAAACATTGCCATATGAAACTATTTTTTATAATGTGCATATCCATTTGATCATTTATTTGACTTTTTACCACTGTACTTATCTCCTTCAGCTCTTTGTCCAGCTCACGCAGTAACACGGATAGCAACAATATTTGAAAGATAGGTTGCGTGCAGGCTAGGTGTTGGAAAATATTTTTCCGTGCAACAAATCTACACGGAAGTCGGAAACGGGAAAACTAAGTAAATGCTATTCCTGCCTCACTTCCATTCATTGATTCTGTTTTAAGCATTAGCAGTGGCCAACCCTTTTGATGTGCAGTGGAGCCATTTCAATGTCGAACACATTTTACGTTATTTTGGAATAAAATTCTCAAAAAATGCACTGGTTAAAATTATAAAAGCAGCGCATAACTTTCTCTGCATAATACTATGGATTTACTTCTTTCACAGCGAAAATAAAATGATGCACAAAAGCCACGGCGCAATGTTTTTAACGTTAAATAGTACGTTCGACATTTTTTTTTTTTAACACAACATGTAAAACTATTTTGAAGTACGCAATTACCTTATATTTCGAGCAAATCTAATTTCACTATGATCAATATCAATAGCATCCTCAATAATCAATATTATATTTTAAAAGATTTCCAATTAATCCAAAAATTTAAAATCTATTTAGTCAATTTAGTGTCAGTTTTTTAATTATATATATATATATATATATATATATATATATATATATATATATTTTATATATATATATATATATATATATATAATATATATATATATATATATATATATATATATATATATATATATAAAGTATAAAAATCATTTAAAATTTGAAAAAAGAAGGAAGGCTTGGCGAGAAGCTTACTTAATGGCGGTAAGGGGTTGTGACCTTACACCCCAGTGCTTTTAAATGTTCTTTATGCTTTTTATATTTATATCGCGTATAGTATTTGTAGCTGCTTTGCGCATAAATGCTATAACACTTCAATATCTTTAATAACTTCCAATTTCCATCTTACATATGTTATATATATATATATATATATATATATGTCGCAATAATTTCTTCAATCTAGTGCCATTAAAAAGTCAACGAATTATTAGCATTTCGACAAATTAGGAGCCAAGTTCGCCATAGTTATCGCCAAGAGTTACATGTAAACGTAAAGTAATAACGGACTATATTCGTACTAAATTTCGTTCGAAACGCTCAATTTGTTTGAAAAATATTGCTGTGGCAGCCTCATGGACATACACGCACTAACATACATGACCACATACAGACATCATCTCATAAAACACAAGAACGTTCGATTCGTATTGAGGGATGCATGAAGCGTTCATTCCTTTCGGAATCTCAAATTCGAATCTTTCGACTTTACGTTCGCTACATATTATACCATGTATACAGGGAATGTAATGGCGCATTTAAATGGTTGGAAATCCATGTGTTTACCTTTGCTTAAATGTTTTATCTTCTTACATAATAAAATGGGATGATTGTGGATCTTTTTGTCTCTCTGTGTTGATGAGTATGTCGTATGTAGCAAAAAGCAGTAGCAGCGGACAACAGCGAAATTTACTATATATGTACGTCACGTCTCCATACGGTGCATTTAGGCGAAATGTTTTAAAATCGAAAAAAAAAATAAAATCCGAAGTCAAATCAGACCTGTTCATTCCTGTTCATACCTGTTCATACCTCATCAGACCTGTTCATAGTCAAATCAGATCTGTTCATTCATTACCGCCGTATATCATATTTGAGAGCTAGTGTTTTGATTAATTTCATCTCAACAGCAAAAAATAACTGCTTCGAAACTGCGTGCCTTTAAATAGTGATTTTCTAGCTTAGCGAATTTAAGTAATTTCGTCCCAATAGTTTTAACTTAGTATTTTATTATAATTACAAGCAGCATATCAATTCTTCGTACGGAGTATAAAATAATAAGAGACTTATAATTCGCAATCATGTGCAAATTATGTTAAAATATTAAATTTATTGCTCCTGAAAAGATGTTTAAGAATATCTGTTCTCACTATGCAAAATTATTTTTACGGGCAGATCTGAAAACATCCTGGCCCTTTTTGCAAGCAAATTTCCAAAAAAAGGAATTGAATCAATATATGCAACCTCGTACTACTTATATAGTTGCAGATTAGAAAATATACCAGCGTGTTAGTAGAAGATTACCCGTAGTACAATATGAGTATCAAAAATATTTGCCAAATTAAAGAGATGATGCCAATATACCTGTACTACTTATATTCTCGTAGATTAGAAGATATACCCGTGTATTTGTAGAAGATTACTCGTACAACGTACAATATATGAGTTTAAACAAGTTTTGTCGTAATAAAGCAATTGCATAATAACTTGAAAATATCAATAATCCCCAAATCAATAATCCCCGAAAATATCAATAATAATAACGTTTAAACCTGAAGACCGTAATTGATATTATCCAGTCAAAAATGCTATAAGAAAAATCAAATCTTTTTTTTCTAAAATATATTTTTATATCCATTTTTTTATTATTCAAATCGAAGAAATAATAATTAAAATTAGCAGACAGATTTAATTTAATTGCGTGTCTGAACAACATAATATAAGATAGAATCTTTCTCATAAACTGCGAAATTAAATAATCATTTTGATGTCTTTATACTTTTCATTGTTCAGTAAAAGCTGGTGAAATATTAGCCATTGAGATAGATTTCCTATTTAAATCATGTGTTTCAAACAATTCATGTTTTCAGAAAGTGACTAACTGGCCTAAAAATCTCCCATCAAACTCAGGGGTAAAGTTTTAATTCACTTTCAAACGATTTTAAAGCTTTTCGTTTGGAAAAACCACGGAGTTAGAGATTAAACTCCTAGGAAAAAGTTTCGTTTTTCATTCCCGACAGCCCCTGGCCTTAGATACTCGAAATTTAGGCTAAATTTATGGGGGAGCTATTTCAAGGCTATCCACAAAATTTCATAAAATTCGTTTCAGCAGTTCTTCCGTGATAATGAGACAAACGAAAATTTCGTTTTTTACTAATATCTCAAGAACCACTGGTCGTAAAAACTCCAAACATAGACTAAATGTTAGGTAGGACTATTTCCAGGCTACCCACAAAATTTCATGAAATTCGGATCAGTCGTTCTCCCGGGATGACGGGACAAACAGACAGACATATTTTCAATTTTATTTATATAGATGAGTATTATGCTAACATTAGTTTTTACTTGGATGAACATTTGTTAAGATAGTAATAATTTAAATTTTATTCGTGATAAAGTGTGAAATTCTTTTTTTGCGACACCAAGAATTTAAATTATGTCGGTCTGCAACGATTTACGATCAATTGCTTACTTAGAGTATCTGAAAGACGCTTATTTAGGGCGTATGGTTAAGTATGGAAAAATTGAGCGCGAGAATGATTGTAGTTCAAAACAGGTATTTTAGAAATTGAGTTGTGTAATCTTTATCTATTAGTGGTGTTATCTTTATAGTGGTGTTTATAGTGGTGTTAGATTAATATGAGCAAGTCGTTCTAGTATGCAATATGAGATAGTTCTATTATCGTATGAGTATTCATACAGTTATCTTTATTTTTCATTATTACGAACATCGTTTTACAGTTCTGCTCAAAAGTTTGGATCATCGTAAAAGTATTTTGAAAGTTAATATAATAACTAATATTTCTGTAAACATCAGATTATTTTAGTCTAATGCAGCTATATCAGTTGGTGTGGTATCACAATACTTATTTTCTAGTCATATGTTTTGAAAAAGACTAAAACCGTTAATCTCAATTATTGTCTGCTTTTAATACTTCATTTATCATATATTACGTCTTTCAATAAGGAATATAAAATCAGAGGATTTTATAAATTTCCGATTTATCTACTTTTATGAATATATAGAATATAACTGATTCAAGTCCAAGTTGTCTGAAAAAACCAATTGCATTAGCAGTCGTGTCTGCGTGTCACATGATATGTTATTATAAGCTGCCGCAAAACAAAGGAGGCATGTTGCAATTGTACAAATGCTGATGCACTATTTGGAATAATTTCGCTGAAGTGGTTCAGTCGATAAATTTATGAATTAATTATATGTATTATCAATTCTGTTGTGATCATTCTAAATTCAAAGTTTAGGCATTGAATTATGCTTATATATGGTTGAATAACTATAACTGCTGTTCATTTTCGATAGATACGTAGCATATCCAATGCGTATATCAGATGTGGTATAATATTTCCATCTACATTATTGAAGACTTGTTAAACATTAATAAAACGAAAGATTATTGCAGTATGTGTCATGAAATAAATTTTAAAATTTTAAAGCAGTGGTAAGTGGTATTTTGAAACGGGACAATAGTTTTACCATAAATTAGTAGTTGGAAACACGATTAAGAAGCTTCAAGATCTAGAAATTTCAAACGAAATGTAATGAATTGCCATGCTCGTAAGTGACCGATGAAGAAAACACATGGTCTCCTTCAGTGTAACAATGTCGGATCTCTTTTTTCAGATAAATGTGACTACCATGGACTGTGGACAATAATGAATGCATTTTCAGAAATAACAGACTATTTCACAAAGTGATCAGAAGCTTACACAATCCCTGATCAAGAGTCTATAACCATTAGTAAAGTTCTAACTCGGAACTGGAAATGTTTTTACAGGGCTCATTGACTCTTCTAATCTGATGAGGGAACTAATTTTAACTCTGGCATATTCAAGGAACTGTGCAAACTAATTGGAATGGGCAAAACTCGAACTTCTTGTCTTTATCCTCAATAGAACAGCATAGTAGAGATATTTAACAGAATGATACTTAATCATCTCTCCATATTCATATTCAGAAACCAACAAAATTAGGACCTTCACCTAACTTTGCTTCTGCTGGCTTGAAGAAGTGTTGACCACGAATTGATGTGCACCCTCCATCAAAAATGCTGTTTACCAGAGATCTATTACTATCGTGTTATCTGAATTTGAGGAGACAATGTGATGATCCTGTATTGACTGCAGAATATGTGCAAGATTGGCCGGCATGCTTGAAGGAGGTTCACCGTTTCAATTGTGATATGATCAACATTGCTACCGACAGAATGAAGATCCGGCATGACATCAAATTATTAAAAGACGGCAAAGTGTGGCTCATCGGCGACGATCAGGATTTTTATAAAAACAACAGACCAACTGGGTAGGTCCCTACATTAAAATGAAAGGAATAAACAGTGCTGTCTATCAAATAACAGTGTCGTTTATCGAAAAACAATGTTGTTTACCGAATTCAGAAAGGAACTTGAACTAAGCCACATATCGTCCCTATTGATAGATTGCCCCTATATTTTGAACCACAATTGGTTGATCCTGTCCGAGACGTGCAGCTGTAAGGAGGGGCAGTTTTACGAATATGTAAAATACCTTCACTGGATTCTCTTTTGAAAACCAAAAGAGAAAAACGCCTTTACATATAGCTATTCCTATTACGTTTATGTGGGGTTGTAATATTTGAACACTTGTAGCTTGGTTACCAGATTTGACGATTTATTGCTGGAAGTTTGTATGGAAGTTCCGTCTTGAAATTTATGTGGCAGTTCCGTCTGGAACTTTCTATGGAAGTTCCTTCTGGAAGTTTATATTTAGAGTATATAAAAGGAGGCGTCGTTCAGTTGGAGAGCTGTTGATGCGATTCAAACTGCATTGAATTTTGAGATGCGTCAATGTTTTGAGAATAGTAGCCGCTGTTTTGTGAAATTAGTGGAAAATTTAACTGCTGTTTTACTGTACCTGACAGCTGTTTAGTGATCATGTGAGATAGTTATCGAGCCATTTGCTGTATAGTGCTCCTTTGTATGTTGTACTTGTAAATAAATGTGTTAGTTACCCAGAAATTTTGTCTCAGTCTTGTATTCGTAGAGCACACCTAAAACTCCATGGAATACGTCGCAATATTAAGCATAAAAATAGAATATCGCACAAATTTGAAAGTCAAACTGGTGTAAGAATTTTTAAATACCCTTTGTATCGTCACACCGAATTCAAATTTTCGATTTTGTCGTTAATTTGAAAGCTGAGATGAATCGAGTGAGACCAAAACCGATATTCTGTCTGGAGTGTAAGTGCTTCATCATTTTTATTTTTTTTAGTTTTCTAATTGTTGTTTTGCAGCGTTACACCTAATTCGAATGTTCTAAATGCCATATGTCCAGTTAACCTGAAAGATGAGATGAATCAAATGAGACTAAAATCATTATGCTAGCTGGAATAGAAGTGATCCATAATTAATTCATGTGATTTTGAAATTTCTGATTATTATTTCGTGCCGTCACCCCTAATTCGAAATTTCGAAATTTCAGATTTGTTCCTTAACTTCGAATTTGAAGGATATAGAATGGCACTAAAATCAATTATAGTAGAAGTGCTCGATAATTTTGTTACATCGACCCCCAACACACTAACTCACTAATTAATCAGTTCAGTTCATATTTAGATTACAGAATAAATTCAGATTATATATGTAGTACTATGAGTCGACAATGTAACTATAGCTCAAAGAACGTTGTATTATCATCAAATATCGCACTAAATTTTAAATTGCAATCAAGATTTCGGAACAAGATGTGAATTTCAAGAATACAAATTATTTTATTTTATAAACTGTGGATACATATTATTGATTTATTGAACGCAATATAGTATACATATCTTCTATGATATGATATGAACATAAATAGTAAATACGCATTTTAATATTTGTCCAAATTAATGCAAATACTTGGTTACTGAAGTTTTTAGTGTGTTTAATTAGTTTTATGATTTATACTTTTCAGAGGGCTGAATGTTCTGACGCAAAATATAGAAACATTTGGGTATATTCATTCAAATTTAGGGCATTTTGCGTACCCAAACTGTTTTACATTTTGGGGGGACAAGAGATTTAAATTCGGGGACTTACTCCCTGATTCAAGTATGTTTATTCAACTTACACTCGATACACTTATCCGATGTCAGTTTGAAGCAAACTTCTGATTTGTTCGAGAAATTCTCATTTTTCTTTTATTTAACAGAATAGCATACTGTTCATGAATTGAAACAGCAACATAATGTTATTTGTCTTCAATCTAGGCCGTTTCTTCAATCTAGGCCGTCTACTTGAAAGTGTAAGGAATCTGTTTAGACTGCCGGGAAGTGTACCCATATTAGACCTGAACCCTATCCATAGGGACTGCACCCTCCATATCATATCACGAACTTTTTGGAAGAACTTACAGACCAACGTAATTAAAATTCACGTACGTGAACACAGGGGGAGTTTGGGGTAAAGCCGGGTAGCATCTAACTTGCTAATGTCCTCCGCTTGGGTGCCATTAAAAGATGATATTTTAAGCGAGGAATTGAGCTAATCTCCAGCGGAACAGATAAGGTGATTATGAAATAATAATTCTTCTATTTTTATATATGAGCATATAAATGCCATATGTGTGTTCGGTTGTCGATTGGATGGTTTAAAGTTCGTCTATACAGGGGAGACACTCAACAGATTCAAACCTCGCTCTAAAAATATTGCCAAGTGTTGTATCAGAAGTACTTCGTTGTGCTAGGTCGTTCCTTTTGAACAACTAATAATATTATTAGAATATTCTACGATATTTTTTCTTTAACGTACAGGATACATTTAATCCTTCCTTAAACTCGTATTCTCGACCTATGAATAGATTAATTATTTACGTATATCAAAGTTATTTTCTGCTAAATATGAAATTGAAAAAAAAAACATACAAAAAAAAACACAACAAGAACATTAATGCTTGCGACGCTTAAATTTCATTGAACTATTATGTGTTACGATCTACGTAAGTGGCGTCAAGATGAATCCTGAAATCTCCCATCCGAAAACTACAGAGGCCCATATAATATAGATTTCCCAATATTTAGAATTTCGCCTGTCTCCAAAAATCATTTGCCGGCGAGCACATAATTTACGTGTCACATAACATAATATTCGCAGTTGTCTTGTATCGCAAATCAAAGGAGATAGACTGCAATTTTATGCATGCAAATGCTTCGTGTAGAACCATCTGTTAGAAATGATTCACTCGATAAATTTCTGAATTATATATAGACGCATCGTGGTTTATGTTTTACTATACAGGAATTCGGTGTTTGAGTATTGCGCAATACTAACATATTCACATAGAGTGCGCGATAAATGTGTGACTTTATATAAATAAAATTGAAAAATCTGCCCGTGTTTGCGTGCGCGCGCGTATGTGTGGGTGCAGTGTTTCTTTCAAGCATACCTCCGGAGGGAGGCGAAGCCCCCTCCCCCCAGAGACATTTTATGTTAACCTAGTTTCTATTTATATGACACTGCATTTAGATATATTTATATAGAAAACTGGAATATTCAAATAGAAAACAGACCTCCCTAAAATTCCATTCGTTCCCCCGGCCAAAACGTCCTGAAAAAAATATTGTGTGTGTGTGTATGTTTGTGTGTGTGTGCGGGCGCGCAGGTCTGTGTATGTGTGTATGTGTGTGTGTGTTTGTGTTTGCAGGTGTATGTGCGTTTGTGCCCGCGTGCGTGCGGGTGTGTGTATGTGTATGTGTGCATTAGTGTGTATGTTTTAGCGCATGCACGTGTGCGTATGTGCGTGTCATCATCACGGGAGAACGACTGTACGGAATTTTATGAAATTTTGTGGGTAGTTGTGAAATAGTCCCATTTAAAATTTACTCCAAGTTTCGAGATCCTTGGGTAGGGGTGTCGAGATATTAATAAAACACGAACCTCCCATAGAGATAGCATTATGCAAACGATATTTTTTTCGCAGATTTATTTTATAATAAAATATCGTGTGGCTAAGCAACGGAATTAATTCCAATGACGGCATACGATTATACGGCATACGATTTTTAATTAATCTTTTCCGATTAAAATAATTAAGAATATTATATAGAAACCGATTTTATCGGAATTAGATTTTAGACTGGGTTGCATCAATTATGGCTTTCAGGTTGCGAGGTAACGGGGGTTATTGATGTTTTCAATTTCATGTCATGTTTTATCTTGACAATTTTTTTGAAACCTGTATATCGAGTTTAGTCAATACTTGAAACAAAATAAAATTATTACGGACATACCTTATAATGCTATATTAGCGCTCTCATTTCAGCATTATTTCATATAAGCATATATTAATCAAATATTATATTTTATGTAAATTTGTTTACAAACGATACCAGGATGTTTTATTCTTTAGATCTGCCCGTGAAGATAATTTTGTATAGTGAGAACAGATATTATTGAACATTTTTAGGATAATTAAATTAAATATTTTGATGGAATATTTTAATAACAATATCCTTTAGGGTATAGTATAGGGATTTTCACATAATTGTACATTGAAATTTTCTGTATATATTCCTTACAAAGAACGGGTATATTGCTAGTAGGCCAAAGACGTTTAAAAAGCATTGTATCTAGAGCTATGGATGTCAGGTGTTATCAGAATGGTGAAGTGGCCATACGCTACCAGATGCGATTGATGGCAGATGTTCTAATGGCAAAATTTGGAAGTTAACACTTCTATCTCGGAAACTATGAGAGATGAAAAAATAAGTCAGAAATTTATAGAGAAGTACTAAATTAGTATGGCACATTTTTCATTTAATACAAAAGCTGTATTTGCATGACCTACAGTGTAACGTAAAATATATCCAATATGCTCAGTGTCTGCTACAATACAAATTTGTATGCAGAAAATAACTTCCCGTTGCACTTTCACCTGAATTACAGGTGAATGTGGAAACGTAGCAAACTGTAAGGCACACTGCAGTGTAGCTGCCACGGCGATTTAGCCGCATAGCAATACCATTTCGCAATTAGCCATTTTTTTCATCTCGCAATTAGGCGTATAGCAGTACCATCTCGAAATAACTTGCATTCAAACAGACAGTCATGATCCTTTTCTTTTTTACACCATATTCATCAAAGTGTACACATATCAGATGATAGACGACATTTGTAAGAATTCATCATCAAATCATGTCAAGTAATCTCAGTCAAGCCATCTCAGGTAGTAAGGCAATATGTCTGTACATTTTGGAGAAATCAAAAGCTCTTCTCCTGTTCTGTCGCTGAAGGATAGCTACACATACATTAACTTGCTTGGTGGTTGGTTCAAATGCTGGTCGCGTAACACCACGTGGTATTTCTTTGAGAGAACAGCCAATAGCTCTAAAAATGTATGTGACTCTCATAAAATCATAAATATTATAATCTTTAAACGGCATTTATAGCATCGATCTGGCACCACCATTGTATTTTATTGACCTAAGGAATTTCCGAAGCCCCATTATTTGACTGTCTAAAACAGTGGTTGTTCAACATCAAGAGATATTGTCAAAAGAAACCGACAGTATGGCCGTGAACTCACGTGACTCCCATAAAGTCATAAATATTATTATCTTATAACGCACTTATGCCGTCGAACTTGGTGACACTATAGCATTTTGTTGACCGAAGGAATTGTGGAACAGAATATGTGGCATACATCACACCCCATATTACAAATTCAGTGTCCATATTTGTTCATATTTGATTCAATGTTCACATTGTCCAAAATCTGATATAACAGACTGTAACAGAAACGAACATAATATGAATAATCTTAGCAATTTAAGATGCACAAATTGTACATTCAGTTATGAATCAGTATAATTATAACAGTACTTTGGAAAACAGCAATTTGTATTAAAGTATGTGATTATAGTAAGAGAAAGGACAAATATGTTGAATGTTAGGAAATTAGATACTGAATGTGCCTACCACATCATGAATTACGGTAATTATATATTGAATATAATTTCATATTTCCAATAGTTTAAGAATACAACTTGATTTAGTTTGGATGAGATGTATGTATCAGCTCTAGTGTAATTTTCCAATATATATGTATTGAGTCCAGCGTTTCATCAAAAATCAATCACAGAAGCAGTACATTGCTTGCGTGTCATACGCTGTGCTATTTGCAGTTGTCCGGTGTCGCATATCAAAGGAAGTACATTTCTATTGTATGCATGCAAATGTGTGGTTTGAAATTATCGATCAGAAATGTTTTAGCTGATAAATATGTAAAATATGTAAATTAATTCGATGGATTTTAGTAGTTCTATATAATTGGATGGTAGTTCTATATAATTATATCAGTTTTAAGGTATGTATATATATATTTTTAACACCGTTTTGCCGAGGTGCATAAGATAAATGTTAAAGATTCATTCATATTGATTTCATTCATCCCATCTGCAGCACTTACACTCCAAATATCTCGATTCGTCTAATCAATATTAATTCATATTTTACGACTCATAATTACTATAACACCTCTCAACAAAATATAATTATATTTATGAAATCCTAGGTCTCCAACAAAAAATGCCTGTCCCATGAGCACTGAAACTCACTATATGGTTAATCAAGAAGATTAAATCAATAATTCCTACAAAACGATACCAAGATTATAAAAAAATAAAAATGCATTTTCTAATATATTAAACTATTGACAACTTAGAGACATTCTTCAAAAGACTCCAAGTGGAATGGACAAAATGGTAGTGGAACACACACAGAAAAGGACATTTTTATATAGTACGGAAAATTTAATGTAATTGATGTACACTGCATGTGGTAAATATGTGAATCTATTTTCGGAAAATTACATAATAGACTGACACATTAGTTAGAGAACACGAACTTCTGATTCGTGACTTTTTCCTTGTTACGTCACCTTGCTTATAGGTAATGCATCAGGATCATCCAAGTGGAATGGACAAAATGGTAGTGCGACACACACAGAAAAGGACATTTTTATATAGTACGGACAATTTAATGTAATTGATATACACTGCATGTGGTAAATATGTGAAGCTATTTTCTGAAAATTACATAATAGACTGACACATTAGTTAGAGAACACGATCTTCTGATTCGTTACTTTTTCCTTGTTAAGTCACCTTGCTTATGTCACAGTGAAAAAGGGGCATGGCATCACATGTCACGGAGGGAAAAGGGCGCACACACAATACACAAATATTAATGTGTGTGACGGAAGTAAATGTGTGACAGAGAAATAAAGGATCACACAAATGAAGTAAATTGGATATTAAGTACTACAGATTAGCTTTGCGTTGTGATTTATGCAATAACTCCAGGTCCGGCTGCCCAGGCCTACAAAATGTAAACTGGACGCACAGGCACACAAGAAGGAAACATCATCAAGTTGGGAAAACATGAGTCAAAAATAATATCAATATTAACCTTTTTTATTTAAATATCTAAATATATATATTATGATAATATAGAAACATTAAGTCATTCATCATTCAACATTAAGCCTTCAGGCCATTCTTTTGAACTAAATATTGAAATATAACATTTGGCCTTTTTGGAAAATGTATAGATACGATCTCAAGGATGTAATAATATATTTTTTTTCACACACAAATTGACACACGACATTTCTCAAAGGAATTTGAAAACCATATTCATTTTGAGGATTTTGAATATTAAAGAAGATTTCACTTTTAGTAATAATTCACGTTACCAGAACCAGATATCGGTTCATTCCTTTCAAGACCAAAAATGCTCTCATTTAGAGCGGCACGACTAACACTGAAGATCTGAATTCAGCACCACCGTAAGGGTCTATCACATACACGCACTGGTTGAATTCTTGCAGAGTAAATTCACTCTGGGATTTATGGAAATGATCCAATGATCCAAATACTTTAGCTGTACGCACATCTCGACCGTAGAACGTCCAAAACAATGCCGAAACTCAAATGGAGTCACCAAACGACTCCTTAGCATGGTTCCACAATCCTGTCCTACCGGACGTCATCGCGTTCTAATCCTTTTCTCAATTTCCAGGACTTTCCGAAATCCAGATCTGAAATAAATAAATGACGAAATTAATAATTTTGAATTAAAATAATTGTCTTGGCCCACTCGGATTATAAGATTCCTTCCGAATCGAAGTTATAATCCGAAAACACAAAATTGACCGTTGGGTCGTAAATTCCTTTGTGTCCGAATTTTCCAGGAGCGAGAAATGAAAGCCCCTTTTCCAACGAAAACTCAGGGCCAAGAGAGCCCCGATACTGTTAAAAGTGAAATCCAGGCCACTTCGACCTTCAACTTCATGCACGAAATAAACAGAAGCATCTAACGGCTTCGCGCGGCATTGTCGCGTCACTGTCTGCAGAATCGAAACCAATGCCCTGCACAATAATTAAAGAAATAAGAAATTACTTCGGAACATCTGCAGGAGCGAGATCCCACGCTTTCAGTATGAAAAGTGCAAACTCATATAGAATTAAAAGTTCGGAATAAAAATGGCTTCCGAAAGAGCATGTTTTCGGAACGAAATGAAAAATGTCGCGTTTCGCACTCATAAGGTCATAAAGCACTATGACATCCCCCTCTCCTTGGGGCCAAAAATCTTGAATGTAATGAAAGATTTTTTTCACAGAAGACACAAAATATTATTTGAGAAATTCTTCTCTAACAGTGACATAAATTTGAGACATTTTTCTCCACTATAAACAAAAAAAAATAAGGATATACAATAGCATAGTATGAATAGGAACTTTTACGAGTCCACAAATACAAAGTATTTGTAATTTAGAATGTAATTTAGACGAAAGCGGTAGTGTGTTTGCAACCACACCACCCCTCACGACATCCTGAAAGATCCAATGCGAGCTCTTATACATCATCACTTACAGGAAAAAAAAAAAAAGTCCGAAAGGAAGTCCGAAAAGGGATGACAAATATGTCCAAGCTTCGAAAAAGAACCTTTACAAAGATATAAAAAAAACATTAATGCTATATAATTACAAAAGTGCACTTATACATTTACACAATAAGTACTCAACTTTGAGCACACACGAATAAAATATTATACATAGTTGAAGTGAAACATTCGAGTAACAGCCATTAAATTCTAAGAATGTGTATGTGTATACAACTATGGTATATAAAATCTTTATGAAAATGCAATTATTGTGTATCAAGTCATTTTTTTTCCTTGACAGAATTTGAATATGTTCATTGCAACTTTGAAAAAAATGTATGTAGAAATAATTGTAGATAGTAAATGTTTGCAATGACATATGCTTATACATAGAATTTTTTCATGTCATCGAAATTAAATTCTTATGAATGTTTACTTCACTTTCACTATCCTGAGTGAAAAAAAATTAAATGGCATGCATGTAAATAACTGATATGAATATGAAATAGTATATGCATATTGTAAAGAAATGAGTTGAAAATGGAAAAATAAAATATATATGCAAAAACAAATATATGCATAATTCAACTATATTGCATTGTAAATATTAGTATATGAAATGAGTTTAAACTATGATATTATTATTATGAAATTTAAACTGTAAACAAACATTTGAGTCCCATTAGACTCCAGCATTAATCATAAGTTTCCAATATTTGATATATATTTAAATTAGGAAACTTTTGCTTTTCTTTCTTCAATAGCATTTTAAATATAATTACTTTATATTCTCTAAGTTTATTTACATAATATGAGTACTGAGAGAGAAGTTCCTGAGTCGGTTGTGTAAATTATTAAGTGAAAATCTAAATGACTTATCCAAAGCAACAATGATGACGGGGAACTATACGGGATGCCACAAATAAAAATAGGAGTGTAAAAATAATAAAAAAAATTCCCGTGTGCAGGATCCACACAGCTACAACCAGTTCGCGACCCACGCCTTCCAGGTAACTCTTAGTCATGTAATTTTTGAACAGAATCACATAGTGAACTGTCAACAAATATCTTCCACATCTTCACCTAACTTCTGACTTTTCTCGCGGGCAGGCTTCCTAACTATTTCTTGCGAGAAGCGGAAACAGCAGGCAGTAACGATACATAATTGCAGCAAATGCAGACCGGGATTTTAAAATTGTCACCACGTTTACTTCTTCCAAGTACGTGTAACTTGTAGATATGTTTGCGTAACCAAAAAGAATTCCAAAAAATTGAAAAATTTGCAGCATTAGGCTTGAAATCCTAACGATGACTGACTACATTTGTGTAAATAGGAATTCAATTTGCAAAATAAAATAAGTGTATGCAGGAACTCGCGAAAATAAAAATATTGTAAAACAAATTTCAAGTCAAAATCATCTCTCTCAGACTCGAAGTCATAATCGGTATGTTTATATCACATAAAGTGAAGTCAAATTCAGTTTGTCAAATAAATTCACATTTGGAATCTATTATTTCATATTATTTAGGTTCGATTTTAACTTTATATTGAATATTCAAGAACCAAGAAAATTATCAACACATGAATCAAAATATGAATTCTTAAGTTCATATAAGATTTTAAATTCTCGTAGTTAATAATAAAGTTCTTGTTAAGATATCAACATAGGATATCACATTACTTCTATATAATAAAATAAGTAATATTTATTTGAACTTCAAAACTGAAATTTCTGAATTTCTCAGAAGAAAATTCCTTATTTGTAATAATAATTCTTAAATTCCAATTATTAAATGAAATTTTTCATGTAGTTATAATCACTGTTATTATTGAATAATATTTTCATTTAGTTTGAATCAAGATTCATTCAATGTTTTCAAAACATTTCACATAATTGTGAAGTCATATGATCATATGATAACTTTAAATTCAAATGCAAATTTGCATTGTAACAAAATTTCATCCTAAGTAATACTGACTTTTACGTTTAACCTCTTTTTTTTTGTATAAGAACCAACATGATTTGCATAAGTACTTATTTCAAAGAAACATTATTCTTTTCTATTACAGTAAGATCATCTTTTATATATACTTATAAAAACAATATGTGTTATCACAATAAAATTTCTCTCCTTTTTCAAGTTAGATTCAAATATTGTATGAGAGGATTTTCATGTAATAAATTATATATTTGTAAATAACACCATATTTGTTTATAATTTGTGAACTTTCAATATAACCTTCAATATATCACATTAATTTAAAGAGTAATTTAATTTTCATTATCTATGAAATCTCTCGATAGAATCACAGAATTTTTTTTCATCATCACAATTTTAATTTGTAAAATATAATTGTGAAATAACATAAACAATGAATATATAATAAGTAAATGAATAAATGTGATGAAAGAATTGATTTTTACCATAAATTAAAATTTGTATGAAATTGTGATTCAAGAAACACTCTTTGTTTACTTTTGTGTTATAAGAAATTGAAGTATCAGTAACAAATGCAATTTTAGTATGATCTCAAGTAATAAGGTGTGCGTGTGGTTCTGTTAGCATAGTAACTTTGATTATGTTGTGGTGAGTAGTTTCTGTTATAATAAATTTTATATCTATCACCACCCGAATTTTCATAATTATCTCTTTGAGTAGATAATTGATTACTATTAGTATATTTCACTTGATTTCTACGCGAAGAAGTTTGTTTAACCTCATGGTATCGATGAGAATGAGCAAATGGGACTTCATAAGAGTTTCTAGGCACAGGTGAGTTATTTTGTGCAGGTGCAGTAAATCTTACATTTCTGATAGTCTTTGCTTTGGAATTGTCTCTATTTGCAACCTTTGTAACACGGGAAGTACCATTGGAGTTATTTGCACCAGGTGCATTAGATCTCAGATTTGGATTAGGAGCATTAGCTCTAGGATTTGCAATATTGCTTGGAGGAGATTTACTCTTTGTAAATCTTTGTGGAGCGAAAACATTCAACTTAGGGTCTCTAGGAGGTAGCAACGAGAGACGATTGACATGAACTAATTGTTCATTCAATGGATTCATTGTATGTTGAATGCAAAAGTTTACTGGAGAAGTTTGTTTCACAACTTTAAATGGTCCTCTGTTGAAGGAATTCAATTTCTTTGATTGTCCTTGTGGTAAATAAGGAGTATATAAGTAAACAAGATCTCCCACTTTGATATGAGGTTGTTTCGCTTTCTTATGCTGATACTTAATTTGAGAGTCCTCAGCCTTTTGAAGATTAATTTTCACTGTTTCATACATTTTTCCTAGGCGATATTTTAAATCTTCTCCATAATCATGAGTTGAGTGATAAGTTGGTATTTTGAATCCTGTTATTAATGTATTTGGTACAGAAAGATCTCTTCCGTGCATTAGGTAAGCAGGAGATTCACCTGTAGAAGCGTGAACAGCATTCCTATGTGCAAGTAATGCGAAATACAGAAGTCTGTCCCAATTTCCTTGATTATTTTGAACGATATTCTTGAGAGAATTAAGCAAATTCCCATTTAACTTTTCTGTGCAACCATCGCTTTGTGGGTGGTATGCACTTGTTGAACTCTTGGTAATGCCCAGTGTTTTATAGAAACTTTGTGCAGTTTTAGATAAAAAATTAGTAGCTTTATCTGTGATAATGTGATTCGGAATCCCGTGGCGAGATATAAATTGTTCCAAACACTCCAAAATATCATCTGTTTTGATAGATACAAGAGGATACGCTTCCGCCCAGCGGGTAAAATAATCTGTAACTACCAGTATATACTTTTTCCCAGAATTAGAAACTGGCAAAGGTCCTACACAATCCATTGCAATTCTTTCCAATGGATAAGTCGATTTAGAAAACCTTTGAATAGGAGCTTTTAAATTTTTGAATCCTCTATTCATCACACATGTTTCACAAGAAGAAACATAGTTTTTAGTTTGAGTGTACATGCCGTTCCAGTAATATTTCCTACTTATTGAAGCTAAGGTTCTGCCCATGCCACAGTGTGCAAAGGTGGGACAATCGTGATGCAGCCACAGTACTTCCGAAACAAGCTCCTGTGGTACTACAACTCTTTCTTGATATTCATGTCTCCGCTTGGGATTTCGATGTGAACACCACAATATCTGATCCTTCATAAAAAATGACAACCTTTGTGGATATGGTTTAATTTGCTTTTCGAGCAAATCTTTAATTTTGTTGCACCTTGCATCTGTTGTTTGTGCATTCTTAATTCTGATTAGTAAAGTAGGCATAGCTGAGGTTTGTTGTGATTCATTGTTTTGAACAGAGTTGTCATTTTCCATAGTATCAATATTATTTTCATTTGTATTATCTTGATTAACCTCTACAGTATTAATTTGATTACCAGCATTATGACATATTTTTCTCTTATTGACTGTAGAGTTACTGATGACAGGAGTATTTATGTTTACATGATTTGAATTATTATTGTTTCTAAAATTCACAACTTTGTATTGAGAAACAAATCTTTCTTGTACACAATCAACTGCATTTGAAACATTTCGTGATAAATAATCTGCCACTACGTTTGCTTTTCCAGGTTTGTGTAAGTTTCCTGGACCCGAATATAAAATCTGTTTGCAATTGTTGAGCTTCAAGTAAAACTCATCAGATACGAATCTGAAATCTACATCTTTGAAATATTGTCCACCAAGATCATCTGACTCTGGAGATTGGTTTCTGGCAATAGTTTCTCTATTATTAGGAACATATCTTTTCTCTGTAAGTGTAGCAACAGAATGTGAAGGTTCTCGATTCAAGAATGGAATACTGCAGTATTTGAAATTTATCCTGCTTAATGCATAATTAATGATAATGTTTCTGTTTTTCATAAATGAATTACCCAGTATTATTTCATAATTCCTCGGATTATCAGAATCCAGTACCCAGAATTCAGCTGTACTGATATCATTTCCTATGGTAATTTCTACTTCTATTTTTGAGTTAACCATTATAGCTTGACCATTTACTCCATTGAGTATTGTGTTCATATGACCCCTTTTGTAAAATTTTGGATCTATATTTCTCAAACTTTTCTCATAGATTATATTAACAGAGCTTCCGGTATCCATAAGAGCAGACAAATAAACATTTCCTATATATGCTTTAAGAATTGGAAACAGGGCTGAGCCATCAAATCCATCCTCTAACATTGAGTTAAATGCATATGTAGGTTTATTGTTATGAAAGTTTTTGTTTCTGAATTCTCTTCTTTGGTTATTGAATTGATAATTGCTTTTGTACGAATCACAAGGATGTCTGTAATTTGCAAAACTTTTTCTTGGATTAAAATTTTGACCATAATTTCTATTATAATTTCTGTACGGCCTTCTATAAGATTGAAAACCCCTGGTTCTGTAGTTGTAATGATCTCTGCCTCTGAAATTGTTCGTCCATTTTTCTCTTACTGGAGCAGCCAGATTTCTTCCATACGTCTGGAATTTAGTTCTATTTCCTCTGTTTTGGTAGGGTGCAGTATATCTTAAGAACTTTCTTGGAGTTTCCATCTGAACTTCCTCTTCATACTCTTCCAAATTTTCATATTGACTGCTTGAGGGAGAATTGAAACTTTCTTCAAGTCTTCTTGAGTTATCTGCCAATTGTTCTCTGACTTCCTTGATTTTCTTTCTTCTCCTCTCGCTATCTTCACCTAATCTTCTTTTTAACTGCTCGAACTCTTCTTTCTTTTTATTCAGTTCCTCTTTCATTATTTTCAATTCGTCCTCCTGACTCTTCCTGTTCACAACCATTGCGACGTTTTCCTCTAGAAATTCTACATTGTCGGTTTGAAAATCCTCTTCCAGGATTGCAAGTTCTCTGGCAGCTGAGAAAGTCAAAGGATTCCCCCTTATCACTGATCTTCTAATATCTAATTTTAAGCCGCGAATAAATGCATTTTTGAGAATAGCAGCTCGTAACGAATCTTCTCCACTCTCACATTCTACTGGAAATGCATTAAAAGAGGCAGCTTCAATACGAACACCGAATTGTCTAACACTCTCTCCTACATTCTGCTTAATGTTTACCAGATTTGCAACTTTGCTTGCAACATCTTCTTTCCTTTGAAAATTTTCTTTAAGAGCGTTAACAATTTCACTGAAATTGTTAGTATTGTTTAACCTCGGGAGTCCTTTGATTAGTTTTTCTGCCTGGCCTTTCAATTTGAGTTTGATTATGAAAATTTTGTTAGCTTCGGACCAAGCAGCATGCTCTGCAATCAGCAGAAATTTGTCCAGAAATGTTTGTAAGCACTCATTTTGTGCTCCGGAATAGTCCTGAATATTGGCTATGAACTGAGTTGAATAGACACTATTTTTCTTGCTGCTAGTCATTACTGAACTGGATCTGGCATTTTGATCTGCAGTTCGTGTAGGCGATGTTGAAGCCACTCTAGCACCATCCGAGGTTTGAGCAGAGTCTGTACTCCTGCCCACACGATTTGATTTTGTAATTCTAGGCATTTTCACTATTTTCGAATATATATATTTTTTTTTAACAAGAGTCAGTTTGATATAGGAAAAGTGCCCTGATAATGTATTGAGTTAAAATTGTTTTTATGATGCAAATATAATATTTATTTACCAAAATTTGCTAAGAATTTGAGCATTTAGTATTGAGATACTCTTTTTTACTACTGTATTATTTTTATATAGTCCAACATTTAAGAATAAAATGCAAGATATTTATAAGTGGGTCAGCACATATAAGACAACACTTTTCAAGATTAAATATAATGCATGTGTGTGTTTTTTTTTTTTTTTTTTTTAAGAAAAATATAATTTTATATTACTATATAATATCAAATCAGAATCAAAATTATATATATATGCAAATTTTTGGTCAAAGTATTTTTGATAAAAATTGATATCACATTATTAATTCCAATATTTTCAATAAAATAATTTACTTACTTCGATTTTTTTTTTATATCATATATAACACTGCAAATATATATGCACACTCATATTCATGTTTCCCAACATGAAGGAAAAAATGAATTATTTATTATGTTTTATGTATCTGAGAATACTTAACACTTTATATGTGCCTGCGGTCACTCAAGGCAGCAACACGACACCACTTGTCACAGTGAAAAAGGACCAGACATCACATGTCACGGAGGGAAAAGGGCGCACACACAATACACAAATATTAATGTGTGTGACGGAAGTAAATGTGTGACAGAGAAATAAAGGATCACACAAATGAAGTAAATTGGATATTAAGTACTACAGATTAGCTTTGCGTTGTGATTTATGCAATAACTCCAGGTCCGGCTGCCCAGGCCTACAAAATGTAAACTGGACGCACAGGCACACAAGAAGGAAACATCATCAAGTTGGGAAAACATGAGTCAAAAATAATATCAATATTAACCTTTTTTATTTAAATATCTAAATATATATATTATGATAATATAGAAACATTAAGTCATTCATCATTCAACATTAAGCCTTCAGGCCATTCTTTTGAACTAAATATTGAAATATAACATTTGGCCTTTTTGGAAAATGTATAGATACGATCTCAAGGATGTAATAATATATTTTTTTTCACACACAAATTGACACACGACATTTCTCAAAGGAATTTGAAAACCATATTCATTTTGAGGATTTTGAATATTAAAGAAGATTTCACTTTTAGTAATAATTCACGTTACCAGAACCAGATATCGGTTCATTCCTTTCAAGACCAAAAATGCTCTCATTTAGAGCGGCACGACTAACACTGAAGATCTGAATTCAGCACCACCGTAAGGGTCTATCACATACACGCACTGGTTGAATTCTTGCAGAGTAAATTCACTCTGGGATTTATGGAAATGATCCAATGATCCAAATACTTTAGCTGTACGCACATCTCGACCGTAGAACGTCCAAAACAATGCCGAAACTCAAATGGAGTCACCAAACGACTCCTTAGCATGGTTCCACAATCCTGTCCTACCGGACGTCATCGCGTTCTAATCCTTTTCTCAATTTCCAGGACTTTCCGAAATCCAGATCTGAAATAAATAAATGACGAAATTAATAATTTTGAATTAAAATAATTGTCTTGGCCCACTCGGATTATAAGATTCCTTCCGAATCGAAGTTATAATCCGAAAACACAAAATTGACCGTTGGGTCGTAAATTCCTTTGTGTCCGAATTTTCCAGGAGCGAGAAATGAAAGCCCCTTTTCCAACGAAAACTCAGGGCCAAGAGAGCCCCGATACTGTTAAAAGTGAAATCCAGGCCACTTCGACCTTCAACTTCATGCACGAAATAAACAGAAGCATCTAACGGCTTCGCGCGGCATTGTCGCGTCACTGTCTGCAGAATCGAAACCAATGCCCTGCACAATAATTAAAGAAATAAGAAATTACTTCGGAACATCTGCAGGAGCGAGATCCCACGCTTTCAGTATGAAAAGTGCAAACTCATATAGAATTAAAAGTTCGGAATAAAAATGGCTTCCGAAAGAGCATGTTTTCGGAACGAAATGAAAAATGTCGCGTTTCGCACTCATAAGGTCATAAAGCACTATGACACTTATAGGGAATGCATCAGGATCATCCAAGTGGAATGGACAAAATGGTAGTGGGACACACACAGAAAAGGACATTTTTATATAGTACGGACAATTTAATGTAATTGATATACACTGCATGTGGTAAAAATAAGTGAAGCTATTTTCTGAAAATTACATAATAGACTGACACATTAGTTAGAGAACACGATCTTCTGATTCGTTACTTTTTCCTTGTTAAGTCACCTTGCTTATAGGTAATGCATCAGGATCATCCAAGTGGAATGGACAAAATGGTAGTGGGACACACACAGAAAAGGACATTTTTATATAGTACGGACAATTGAATGTAATTGATGTACACTGCATATGGTAAATATGTGAAGCTATTTTCTGAAAATTACATAATAGACTGACATATTAGTTAGAGAACGATTTCCTGATTCGTTACTTTTTCCTTGTTAAGTCACCTTGCTTATAGGTAATGCATCAGGATCATCCAAGTGGAATGGACAAAATGGTAGTGCGACATACACAGAAAAGGACATTTTTATATAGTACGGACAATTTAATGTAATTGATGTACACTACATGTGGTAAATATGTGAAGCTATTTTCTGAAAATTACATAATAGACTGACACATTAGTTAGAGAACACGATCTTCTGATTCGTTACTTTTTCCTTGATAAGTCACCTTGCTTATAGGTAATGCATCAGGATCATCCAAGTGGAATGGACAAAATGGTAGTGGGACACACACAGAAAAGGACATTTTTATATAGTACGGACAATTTAATGTAATTGATATACACTGCATGTGGTAAAAACATGTGAAGCTATTTTCTGAAAATTACATAATAGACTGACACATTAGTTAGAGAACACGAACTTCTGATTCGATACTTTTTCCTTGTTAAGTCACCTTGCTTATAGGTAATGCATCAGGATCATCCAAGTGGAATGGACAAAATGGTAGTGCGACACACACAGAAAAGGACATTTTTATATAGTACGGACAATTTAATGTAATTGATATACACTGCATGTGGTGAATATGTGAAGCTATTTTCTGAAAATTACATAATAGACTGACACATTAGTTAGAGAACGATCTTCTGATTCGTTACTTTTTCCTTGTTAAGTCACCTTGCTTATAGGTAATGCATCAGGATCATCCAAGTGGAATGGACAAAATAGTAGTGCGACACACGCAGAAAAGGACATTTTTATATAGTACGGACCATTTAATGTAATTGATGTACACTGCATGTGGTAAATATGTGAAGCTATTTTCTGAAAATTACATAATAGACTGACACATTAGTTAGAGAACGATCTTCTGATTCGTTACTTTTTCCTTGTTAAATCACCTTGCTTATATGTAATGCATCAGGATCATCCAAGTAGAATGGACAAAATGGTAGTGCGACACACACAGAAAAGGACATTTTTATATAGTACGGACAATTTAATGTAATTGATATACACTGCGTGTGGTAAATATGTGAAGCTATTTTCTGATAATTACATAATAGACTGACACATTAAATAGAGAACACGATCTTCTGATTCGTTACTTTTTCCTTGTTAAGTCACCTTGCTTATAGGTAATGCATCAGGATCATCCAAGTGGAATGGACAAAATGGTAGTGGGACACACACAGAAAAGGACATTTCTATATAGTACGGACAATTTAATGTAATTGATATACACTGCATGTGGTAAATATGTGAAGCTATTTTCTGAAAATTACATAATAGACTGACACATTACATAGAGAACACGATCTTCTGATTCGTTACTTTTTCCTTGTTAAGTCACCTTGCTTATAGGTAATGCATCAGGATCATCCCGGTACACTTTAGCAAATGGGCGGCAGGAAAACCCAAACAGCGATTTCAAGACTTGCCAGTGAACATGCAAGAGGACTTTTATTTGTACGGGGACTTAAAGTTAACCCAACGTGTCTTAAATACAACTTTGAACAGTCCTATCCTGATCATCTCCTGTCTTGAATCGGATTGACCAGAGAGTGTATCTTAGAGCTCTTGTTACGGTAATCAGTAAATTCTAAGGGTGCATGGACTAACACACTTGGTCTAGATATTGTTAGATCATGAGGAATGTATAACAACGACACCTTTTTTCCACATGCGCACATATTATATATGTATTTTTACTAACTGAATATACTTATGGTTAAATCAAAAACTAGATTGTACAATGTACCTATAGGAAACTTGGCTGAACATCAACGACATTTTATCCGTATGGTTTAACCTCATTGTGTGCATGCGTGGTGTCTCTTTTAAGCTTCTATAGATAATACATAACAAATTAAAATGTGTTAATAGGTTTTTTTAGTATTCGTGTTCAATTTGGCTACATGTACACTGCAAATTTAACATTTTGACATTAATCCGTGTTTGCTCTTAATAGTCTTAATATTAGTAGCGCATAATGCAAAAATGACTATTTCATTAAAATATTTTCTATCTCAAGGACCATTTGGATAGTTATATTGCCTAATCTGGTCAATTGTCATATCAAATTAAGCAATGTTCCAGAAGTTAGATGTAAATAATCTGCTGTAGCACAATCTCACCTGACGATTGCTTCATAAATACATCTCATAAAATATTTATAAACTAAGTTTTATAAGGAAAACTAGAGCAACGTAATTAAGCACACATACCACATTAAGCAGCATGCAGCTGTTTCGAGGATACGTTGGATCCCTTCGTCAGAACAAGAGAGCAAACAAACTAAAAAGGAAGTCCAAACGAGGAATGGGAGCGGAAGACAAAAGCAGGGATTTTTATATACTACAAGGCCTGTAGTAAGACAGGGCCAATCAGAAAGCATCATGAAATACAGTCCAGCCAATCCGAAACGAGGAGTAACAACGCAAGAATGGCTTGCGCCAAAACACAACAGAAATATCCCGACAAGACAAATCAAGCCTGAACAAGAATAAATGATTCCCAAAAAGACGGAAAGTAGGTTAAAGAAACACATGAGCCCTAAAGGAATAAAAAGAAGGAAGAGGGTTTTGTTTTCACAGAGCACTTCACTGGATCGCGGACAAAAATTGAGTACTAGGAAAGTCATTAACTACATTACTAGAATCTGTCTGGATGTGGAAGTCTTCGAAGAAGTCAAGATCGACGTGCATTTTTGTATGATCTTTGCTAAAGAAATCTCAAATCGCTGGTCAAATTGATAGCATTGCTGAGCAATTGAAGATTAATTTAATTCCTGTTTTTTGACATTTTCATGTTCCATAATACGAAATTTTAAAGTACGTTTAGTTTGACCGCAATATAAGAAATATTCCTTATCCTTAGCATACTGTGTATGCTAAGGACTTTTACTTATATTTATATAATTATTTTATGTGACTGCTGACATTTAAAATAAAAGAACATTCTAAAATATACGACGCAAAAATCGATATGCAGCTACGCCATGCATTAGTATAGCTATTTTATTTAGGAGAACAATCTTACTGTAGGAGTACATAATTTCATTCAATTTCCATTTATCAGTTTTATGTAAGATATCAAATACTTCGGGTTTAAATTCGTGTTGTATCTAATAAACAAACAAAGTTTTAGCTTTATTGCTTGCGTGCCACACAAGGCGGTATTTACTGTTGCACAGTGTTGCAAATCAATCACGATATATAGCAATTGTAAACATGCAAATGCTCTTTAAGAAGGAATATGCCAGAAATAATCTTCCAATCGATAAATATCAGAATATTTTAGATAAGTGTTTTTCAAGCGTCAGTATGCGTACCCTTGGGTATACCTGAGAATATTAAAAAGGTAACGCATCCGACATTTTTAGAAGCATATATTTTACTTGCAAAAATAATTCTTAAAAAATCATGTGTTTTAAGAATCCCGTCCTCCCGCCTCATATGGCACTAAAAACCTTGGCGACATTTCCCTCAGCGTCATAGAGTTGGTCATATTTAGCCAAATGTGTTCGAGGTTGTTTTCCAAGTTGCCTAATGGCTGATATTCAGATAAATATAATTGCTTTTTGAGTTATAAATAACTTCATTTATTATTATTATTTATTGTTTATGCAAATACATCAAATTGTAAGGCAAAATCTCCCTCTGCAGTTAGTTTTCAGTTATTTTCTAGCACTATGAAGACATTACATTGAGAAGTTATTTCAATGCAGTAGGATTTATAAATCGAATAGAAAAATCGTCAAGTTGGCATTATTAAGTCGACTTAACGGCCTACATTACTAACTAATATAGCCGACTTGACGGCCTAATTTGATTAAATCGATCAACTAACGCGAAATTGGTCAACAAACGTCAAATTGATCACTGAAGTAGCCAAATGCATCAAACTAAATATATATTGAATTTTGTATCTGTAAAATTTACAATTATAAATAGGTTTTTATGTATATTCAAAGTAGTGAGTTTATTGTAAGTCGCCATTTTCACCAAACATTAGTTTTGAAATATTTTCTGGCACTAGATAAATTTTGTCCAATGTACTAGATGCAGCATGTCTTATGAACGAAAATTCTTAGTTCAACATGTATATTATGATAGCAGAGTAAAATGATAAAATAATATATTCAGAAAACTTACTTTTTTATTTCATTTTCCGATAGAGCTCCAACAGACAGTCAGAAAAAACCCTTTGTTTATTAAGACATTTTTGAGCACTCATGTTTTAAATTATATTTTATTAGAATTTTTAGGGCACTATAGTTTTAATTGTATTTTTATTAAAATTTTTGACCTTACTCAGTATTCACTGGCAGTCGTATTTTACTGAGCCTTTTGTTATGATTTTACTGGCTTCCTTATTTTAAAGAGTCTTTTGTTAAAGAGTCTTTTGTCTTTTTTAAAGAGTCTTTTGATGCCACTCATATTTTAAATGGGTCGTACATTGTTTGGAATAACACAAACTGGAGCAATTTAAGCACGATTGAGGAACATATATCCTTACACATTTGATAAATATTAATAATTCCTATACCGTGATATACAGAACAATTAGACCTTTATTTTCAGGTGTTTTCTCCAATACTTTCGGTGAAAACATTTAAAAGCACTGAACATTTAACTTCATTAGATTCACATTCATTTGTTTTATGCAGAATTTCCAATATTTTTGATCTATTCCAAATAGCCGCTCTAGAAATCATTCTCGGTTACAGTTTGCGTGTCACACGAAGTTGTATTTACAATTATCCACTGTCGCAAATCAAAGGACATTCGTCGCAAGTGAAAATGCGTTATGTAAATTCTCTATTCTGGGAATAATCGGTTAGAAATGGTTCAATCGGTAAAAATCTAAAATATGCAGGTGCACTATGTTTTGTTAATTTGGTTATTCTGAACAAAGTTTTGTTTTTGAACCTTTTTGATCAGAGAATCGATTATAACTACGAATCTTTAAGAATGGAATTATAGTAAGGGTTATTTTTTACAGATTTCATACATATTAAACATATTGTATGTGTGTCTGGAAGTTAAAATGCATTGTTCATAGCATAATTCCGTTAGAATCAATGACAGAAACTGAAACAAGATTGTACGTTTTAGTATTAAATGAAGATCATTTGAGTTGTATAGTCCAAAATATATTAATCTTGAGTGATAAGGTTGATTACGAGATTGAACTGTGGATGGCTTTAAAGATTATTTGTTTTATTAGTGTCATGGGATTTTCATGATTGGTTTGATATTTATCATGCAAATTAAAGTACAGGAAATATAACAGAAAGAAATTTCAGAAAACAGACGTACTATCTAATAAAACATATGCATTTATTCTTCGGCTGACGGATTTTGAGATACATTTCATTACAATACATTTGCTATGTTTATCTCCATTTTATTCAGCTATATGTGCCAGCTGAATTTTTGAATGTCATTCAATATTATATTACTTTCCATGCATGCATAGCAAAATGTATAGAGAAAGTATTGTGATGGTGTCGGAGATTCGAATTGGTGTTTTCAACGGAAGAGTACGTTTCAAGAATCTCTGAACTCAAATCGAAAGTTTTTGAAATGATGTGTGTGTGGTATGTTAGTGTGTGTGTTCGTGAAACTGTGGATGCGATATCTCACAAACGAATAGCACATTTCGAATGAAATTTGGTACGATTAATTATTGTATACTGGGGCCCTGTTGATTTTAAATGTGATTGAAATTTCGAAACAATCCTAAATTTTCAAATACATCTATGAAAAACTCATAAAAAATCACGCCATTTAATAATGTTAAATAGATATGTATTTGATACGTAATTGTTTATTCTAAAACGCGTACCATAATCTTTAGAACTTTAGCTCAAATCGTTCTTGAGATATTGCACCATTTTCAAATACATGTACCTTAAATTACATTAAGAAATGAACAGTAGTAGATAACATGAAATATGTAGCAATGAATTTGGCGACTTTGGCGAGAAATCTGGCAAAATATCAACAACTTGGTGACTTTTTTAATATGGCACCGAATCGAAGAAATTGTTGCCAAATTTGAAAAAATTACTCCAAATCGGTAAATTAATTATTGAAATATTTAATATAATGGAGTATATTTCTTAGAAGATGCTAGCAATATTTCCAATTAGCAAGTTATATTTGCTCTAAATATAATTTAATTTGCTGCTTCAAAATAATGTTATATGTTCTCATCCAGAATGGCGGCCAATGCTAGTATACTTTTAACATTAAAAAATTCTGCCGTAAATTCTGCCCATCATTATTTCTCATTAAAAGAAGTAATATATAGCATTATGGAGAGAAAATCATGTGCTTGTCACAACATATTTTTACTTTCCTTATATACAATAATGTCTAAGTAAAGTATTGTGAAGGGGTCGAAAATTCACATTCGAGTTTTCGAAGGGAGAGCACTTTTCAAGCATCCCTAATCACGAATCGAACATTTTTAAAACAATGTCTATGTGTGTGTGTGTGTGTGTGTGTGTGTGTGTGAAAGTATGTGTGTGTGTGTTTTTGTGTGTGTGTGTGTGTGTGTGTTTGTGTGTGTGTGTGTGTGTGTGTGTCAGTGAGTCTGTGTAGACGATAACTTGCGAACGAATGGACCGATTCGAACGAAATTTGGTACAAAAATTACAATCCGTAAACCCTGGAAGCCTATTCTTTTTATAAGCAATCTAATGTTCAGAACTCCCCTAAATTTTCGAGTGAAATTTTGAAAAAATCAAAAAATCAAAAATCTTCAAAAAATCAAAACATCTAATAAAGTTACGCAAATAGACATTCCTTATGTAAATTTTCATTAGAAAACGATTGACATAAATTTCAGAGCGCTAACATGAACCGTTCTCGAGAAATTGCACATTTTTCAAAAAAATTATCAAACAACCATATGAAATAAAAAAAAATATTTCCTATTGAGAAACATGTTTACTTTTCATATGTAATACCATGCCATAAATCTTGTGACATCATTCTCGTGGATCTAGTTTGTTCGATTCATGAAAAAGTATAGTCTGAGTAATACTTTTGTATTTGAACGTCAATAGTCATTTATCTGCTGTAAGAATAACTTATTTTTCCATCCATAACGCTTGGCGAGATTTTGGCGACGAATTTGGTGAAATGTCGCGAACTTGGCTACTTTTTAAAAATGTTGCTGAATTAACGAAAAATTCGCCAAATGGATAAAAATGACGCTAAATCAATGAAATTGACGAGTCATTAACGATAAATTCAATATCTTGGAAAGAATATAAGTATTGTTATATTGTAATTTTCAATTCCCAATATAACATTGCTCTTTTGAAAAAGGAAGTGGACCTAAGAAGACGGTCCCTCATGAAGTGAGGCAATTTTTGTAACATTCCCTCGAACGCAGCTGCACCGGACATTCATTTCGAAAAGAGAGGGTGCTTCTCAAGTTCATGTCAGCGTTAGGTGTTACAACAAACGGAAGGGGTTGAACTTCTTGACCCCAGAGTCAATTAATATCACTCGAACCTTGGGAAAATTCTCGTGAGAACTTTCAACGATTTTAAAACTGGAGACTGCATATCTCATATTTCAGGGGGGCCTTGACCAATAATATAGCCTGAAGGGCGTAGCCCTTAATTTACTTAGCCAATTATGGACAGGGGCGCCTTGTTAAGGGGGTAGAGACAGAGAGCAACTTTGGACTTTAAGTTTTTGAAATCGAGGACTTGAATTTTGTGAGTGAAAAGAAGAGGTCGCAAGAGCGACGGATCTCGGAGAGAGCGAGCCCTCGGGACAGAGCCGGAGCGCGCCGTCATAAAGTCCGACATCGGCAGTGATGATCGAGGTAGGACAATTCTACACATATTTTTGCACTTTGATTATTATTATCTCTCTGACCCTCCTAAATAAGGTTAACCTGGGCCATTAAGACGTAGGCTAGTAAGAATAGTGAGTTAATGCACATTAATAGGTTAATAATTGTAATGCTCATATTATGATCATAGAATGAGGAGATTTGATTGTCTTAATGTACTACACTAAGGATGTTGGTATATGAAATTTACCAGATGTTAATAGTTATTAAATAAGGTTTTATCTTAATGAAATAAATTCTTTGTTATTGTTTAAAATTAAGCCTCTTCATTTTAATTACTGGTATTATGTATTTCTTTATTTACTCCACTTTACGAGATCGGTCTATATAGCGTCAATACCTGACGTGTGAGGAATCACATATCATTTTGGTGCCGTTTAAACCAGTTTCGAACCTGGACTCAAAATTATTGCACCCTTATCATATTGGTGATCATGACCAATCAAACCTGGATTCAAAATTATTTCACCCTTCTGGCGACTTTGCTGTTTTAGACCTGTTATATGCCAGAATTTAAATTTTAATGAAGAGAATAAAAATATTTGGAATTAATGAAAAATGAAAATATTGAATAAAAATTTTTTTTGTGTAAAATAAGGATTAAATTAAAGAAAGAATTTTAAAATTAAAATAAATATAAGTAAATTTAAGAAAATTTATTTCACAGTATGAGAAGCAAGCAAATAGTGAATCATTATGTGTTCTTAATGAGACATGCCATATTGTATGTGAAAATATAATTATTAGGGAACTTGAAGCTTTTAAGAAATTTTTGAATTATATAAATATTTGTGTAATATTTGAGGAGTTAATTATGAGGAGTGAAGTATTTGCATGCGTAGATAGTGAAATGATTAGAATTATGTTTTTGAATTTATGTGATATTGTATTTAAATATTTTGGGGGAGGATTTTAAAGTGTAACAACAGGGAATAATTTTGATTAAGCTGTAAAAAATGGCCACATACTTAGAACAAGCAAATTTAGCTCCGATAACTGCAAAGGTAAATAATGATAATTTTAGACGGGAAATTGAGACGTTCCGCAGAGAACAACAAGAAATTAGAACACATCTTTTAAATTCTATTACCCAAAAGATAAACACATTTAAAATACAAAGAAAGGTACATATTCCCACAATACAAACAAGAAAAATTGTTACATGTCATTATTGCAATAAAGAGGGTCATTGTATGAGAGAATGCCGGGCGTACGCAACAAATAATGGGGGACGGAATCGAAACATAAACAATTCCAGAACATTTTTGAATAAACGAATACAATCTCCTCCCCACTCATTTCAAAACCAACCGTATGTTGATCGCAGAACTTACGCCTCCCAGCCGGACACATACAATTACATTTCAAACCACGCCTTTCCGAGAAAATATCACCAGAGCAGAAATTACTATGCAGAACCTCCTACACAAAACAGAGACCTAGAAAGGGGTACGCAAAGGAATAGAGAAGGAATTAGGAAAAGGAATGCTACACAAATAAATATTGAGAACGAGGGACGTAACGTTGAAAAATATAAAACTCAAATTGATAGTGGAAATATTGGTAATTACAGAACCCAAAATAATGGAGAGAGAGAGGACATTAAGGACAGGAAGGACAAAGTTGAACATATCGCGTCAATTGGAGATGAATTAAACACGGAATTACACAAGGTGGAAAATAAATTTCAAAACACAAGTACAAACTATGGCAATGAAGACATCAAAATTTCAAATGAAAACAAAGTAATGGATTCTTTGATTAGCAAAAATGCTGATCCCGAAAATTCACAAAACACAAGTACAAACTATGGCAATGAAGACATCAAAATTTCAAATGAAAACAAAGTAATGGATTCTTTGATTAGCAAAAATGCTGATCCCGAAAATTCACAAAACACAGGTACAAACTATGACAATGAAGATTTCAAAATTTCAAATGAAAACAAAGTAATGGATGTTTTGATTAGCGAAAATGCTGATCCCGAAAATCCACAAAACACAGGTACAAACTATGGCAATGAAGATATCAAAAATCCAAATGAAAACAAAATAACGGAGGTTTTGATTAGAGAAAGGGTTCATTTTGAAAATAGGCAAAATGCAAAATGCAAGCTTCAGGACATTCGAATTACGAATGAGAATCACATGATACAAGATACACAAAATTCAAATGAAAGTGAAATGATGGATATTATGGACAACGATAATGGAAATACTAACTCTCAAAATTTACAAAATTCAAAGGAGACCACTAAAAATATTCAAAATAAAAATTCTAGTACAAGTAGAGAGAAAAGCCAAAACGATAGTGAAGTGAATTGCGTCCAAAAACCTTCAGAAATAAATGAGAATCATAACAAAAGGTATGCTAGGCAAGAAATAGAGGTTCCACAGAAAATGCAAGTTTGTAACAATAGTGTAAGTGAGGAGATCCAAAAGCGGAATGAAAGAAAACTCGGTTCACATTTTTTCATGAAACCAAAAATTTTTAGGAACTTAATATTGTATGACAATCGCTATTTGGAAAATTTCAAGATGAGAAAGAGGTAAAAATAATAATTTGTCAAAAAAAAATGAATTCTTTGGAAATTGACCTGGCAATGGATAAATTATAAAAATGAAAAATGGATATGAAGTCAAAATTGTTAATGGAAAGCAACAATCTCTTCCCGCTTTTATTATTTAACGTACTTGCGACAGATAGGTAGCAAAATACACGACATTCACTAAATGTCAGCACAACACAACACCAGCGAACGATCCCCCTCCCCCCCTCCTCGAACAGTACAAAATGTCAACAAACACATTTGCGAGCGAAAAGGTTTCTTTCTCCCTTCTCTTAAACAGCAAGCGACACGTACAACGGGATGGAACTGGTTGAGAGCAGATTGCCAATCACGCAAAACACTTCGGTGGCGACAATTTCAGGGAGGCAGAATTTCTCAGTGGCGACTCACGGTCAAAGAGTGGAGATGGGTTCCACTCAAGGTCAATTTTCAGAGGGAAACAGGGGAAATGGGATCTCACAAAGGGGGTGAATTGCAACCTCAGTCTACAAAGAAGCAGCGTACGCACGATATTCACAGACAAACCGGAATTCAAATTTTTGAAAATTTTTGTAACAAAGAAAACACACGGCATTCACAAAATGCAACGCGAAAGATGGAACGCAAATTTTAAATAAACATTGAATTATAAATTAAAGAAATGTAAATAAATATTACATTAATTAAGAAAGTGTAAACAAATTGTGGAAAAAAAAAAAAATTGAGGAAATTTTAAATAAATCATACATTAATTAGTTGAAAGTTTAAATGAACAAGAAAGTTTAAATAGATATGGAACTATAAATAATTGGGAATTATGAATAAAAATTGTGATTTAAAAAAAATAAATAATTGTTACAAAATAAATAACAAGTATCGTTGTAGGACAAAAGAAATTTTAGGGATGATAGGTTAAAGATGTGGATATATTAAATTCAAATTTTGGAAAGAACATAAATAACAGAGAAGATACGTCACATTTCATGAAAAAAAAAAAAAAAGCAAAAGGGGGACATCGTTAGAATTCTATAAAAAGTCGTTATAACTCTATAAAAAGAAGGTTTTTTTTTAAGAGAACTTTGATTTCCAGGCAATAAAAAATTTCGATGGATAAGATAATTAGGAATATTAAATAAAGGGATATTTTGAATTTCTAAAAAAAAAAAAAAAACTCTTTTCAAAGAACAGTGAAATTTTAAAACAAAGGTAAACTTTCTCCACGCGCTCTTCATGTAATTAGCGGACTGATCAACCATTGTTGGATGAATACGCGTGAGGAAATAGGAGTTATAGAATTATAGTTTAAAATAATTAGATAATTGGTAAATATAAAAAAAAAAAAAAAAAAAAAAAAAAAATTTTTTTTCTAGTTTAAATAAATAAATAATTCATAATTAAAAATAAAAATTGTAATTCAAATAACTAAACAATGGGTAATTAAAAATTAAAATTAGAGTTTAAAATGGATAGAGAATTTTAATTAAAAATCATAATGGCAGTTCAAAGAAAAAATATAATGGTAATGAAAATTATACGCAAATTATAATTTAAAATGAATAGATAATTTTAATAAACACACGCGAATTGTAGATTAAATAAAAAGCATTTGAAAAAAAAAAAAAAGCGTTTCTACATATATTTTGATAGGGTCGCACATATAAAATTTTTGAGAGAGACACATTTTCGAAACGCTAGACGACGCAGATTTTGGATTTAGATGCTGGTGACGGGAATAAACGTGATATAATAATAAAAAGGAATGTAAGAACAAAATAACACTAACCGCATTTTAATTAATCCAGAGAATGGAAGTGAGAATCCTAGAGGTAATCCGTGTAATTCCAGAGTTTTAATCCATTTGGGGGGCCTCGGTAGAGCACTTCCACATCACACAATTCATAAGCCACTGAACACAACATGGCGGAAACGTAGACGAGAAAATTTGTACCATTTTGCCAAAACGACATCTTCAAAAATTTGTACAGCTAATTGGCCATGGGAACTCACACGGAGAAATGCCCGTATTAGCCGCAGGCCAGAAAGGGGAGCTTATCCCGGGAAAATGACACAATGGCACAAGGACATGTTGACCTTGTATACCACTACGAGATTTTCTCTGGGGGCTAGATTTTTCTGTTTGAACAGGGAATTTAGATGCTAGAATAAAATACACAAAAGTTTGGCAATTGAAAAAGGAAAGAGGAGAAGTGAATTAATTCAGGAGACTTTGCATTCAATTACAGCGGATATAAGAAAAGAAAACGTACATTTTGGTATTCAAGTATGGAATATGAATTGAGTTAGAGGATATTTGAGAGAAAATTTGTAATTATGTATGCATTGAGAGATTTTCAGTGAGTGATAAGATTTACGAAAAAAAAAATTTTTAAGTATGTTTTCATTAAGTGGGAAAGTGAATAATGTAAGGAATTCGGGAAATTCCGTATCCAAGTATAAGATTTGGATTAAATCAGGGGATATGTGAAAGAAAATGTATAATTATGGATAGTGTAATATAGAATCGCAGGGGAGTTATAAGAATTTAAGTAGGATGGTAATTAAATATTTATATATGTTTTTCTGTCATCTCAGAGATTGTAGGAAAATTTTAAAGTATATTGCGGAAATTTTTGGAGTTATATAAGTCTTATTTTGATAGTATTTGAGAGGATAGTGTAATTGTTTAAGTATTTTATTATAAATATGTACATGAGTTATATTTATGGCATGTCCGGTTCAGAGCACATGATGGATTGGATGTTAGATAAGAAGTGTATATAATGTAAAAAAAAAAAAAAAATATATATATATACATAAGGTAGAGAAATGTAAAATAAATAAATAGTAGGAATTTGTAAAATGTAAGTTTAAAGGGAGTATCAAATTTGAATAGAAAATGTATATATTATATGGAAGGATTTAAAGTAGATAAAGTGTAGAAATTTCAATGGGGCAATTTTTGAGAGTGTTAACAAATTTAAAGGAGTTTGAAAAAAAAAAAGAGAGTTTTTTTTTGTAATGTTTCGTGTGCCGGGTGACAAATTAAAATTATAGAAATTGAATTTATAAAAAAATGATACTTAAGGGAGTTTTAAGAGAAGAGAGTATTTTAATAAGCTTGAGTGTAATGTATATGTATTGATTGTCCTAAACAAAACATGAGACAGCGTACAGATCCGGTTGCCTAACGATTCTCAAATGGTCAGCAATTCCTGTTGATCAGAGATTCCGAGTGCTCAACGATTCCGGGTGCACAAAGATTATCATTTGGTCAGCGACTCCAGCAGTTCAGCGCCTTACAGTTCAGCGAATTCCAGTTAGACAGCGGTCCAATCCTTCAGCGAGTTCCAGCAGTTCAGCGCCTTACAGTTCAGCGAATTCCAGTTAGACAGCGATCCAGTTCTGCAACGAGTTCCAGCAGTGGAGCGATTTACATTTCAGCGGTTTCCAAGTGTGCAGTGATATCAGTGTTTTTTTTTTCCAAAGGAAAGATATTTTACACTTTCCACCATAACTACAAGGGGACATAGTGATATTATTAGGGAACATATGCGTAAGTCCCTGATCCCAACAATTATCCAAGTGACGGTCAAAGTGACTTTGGTTATCATAAGTGAACAATTTTACAGATATACACCTTGAACTTGTGTGGAACTATATTGTTTAAAAAAAAAAAAAAAAAGACATATCACCAGTGGACGAACTTGTGCTTACATGAATAGACTTTTAATCGATAATAAGTACAACTGAACGACACAGATATCGTCATTTTCAGACACATTGAGAATTGTATTTTGTATAGTATTTTCGTGTTCTTTTGATGGCATATAAGAGTATATATATGATAATATGATTTGTGTATATGTGTATATAGTACATTTTTACAGTAGATACAGATGAGAGCAAGACGAGTTGTTGGACTACACAGTGGACACGCATGCAGCAACTATGAGCTGGCACTTTTGTAATTGGCTTTTTTCCCACCAAATTTTGGGGGGGGGAAGAAGGGTAATTGTTATATTGTAATTTTCAATTCCCAATATAACATTGCTCTTTTGAAAAAGGAAGTGGACCTAAGAAGACGGTCCCTCATGAAGTGAGGCAATTTTTGTAACATTCCCTCGAACGCAGCTGCACCGGACATTCATTTCGAAAAGAGAGGGTGCTTCTCAAGTTCATGTCAGCGTTAGGTGTTACAACAAACGGAAGGGGTTGAACTTCTTGACCCCAGAGTCAATTAATATCACTCGAACCTTGGGAAAATTCTCGTGAGAACTTTCAACGATTTTAAAACTGGAGACTGCATATCTCATATTTCAGGGGGGCCTTGACCAATAATATAGCCTGAAGGGCGTAGCCCTTAATTTACTTAGCCAATTATGGACAGGGGCGCCTTGTTAAGGGGGTAGAGACAGAGAGCAACTTTGGACTTTAAGTTTTTGAAATCGAGGACTTGAATTTTGTGAGTGAAAAGAAGAGGTCGCAAGAGCGACGGATCTCGGAGAGAGCGAGCCCTCGGGACAGAGCCGGAGCGCGCCGTCATAAAGTCCGACATCGGCAGTGATGATCGAGGTAGGACAATTCTACACATATTTTTGCACTTTGATTATTATTATCTCTCTGACCCTCCTAAATAAGGTTAACCTGGGCCATTAAGACGTAGGCTAGTAAGAATAGTGAGTTAATGCACATTAATAGGTTAATAATTGTAATGCTCATATTATGATCATAGAATGAGGAGATTTGATTGTCTTAATGTACTACACTAAGGATGTTGGTATATGAAATTTACCAGATGTTAATAGTTATTAAATAAGGTTTTATCTTAATGAAATAAATTCTTTGTTATTGTTTAAAATTAAGCCTCTTCATTTTAATTACTGGTATTATGTATTTCTTTATTTACTCCACTTTACGAGATCGGTCTATATAGCGTCAATACCTGACGTGTGAGGAATCACATATCAAGTATCTACTATAAGAATAACATTTTTTAACTGTAAATGTAGTAAATTCATTGCATTATATAAGGAAAGTCATGTGCTGCCCACATCAGATTTCTTTTTTATGTATTCCAATAAAGAACAGTCTGAATTATTTAATGCAAGTGTATATTTTATGAGATATAACTAGAAATTCGATTTAGATACTGTTTATTCTGCGTTATACTAGAACAACGCATAATAAATATTAAACCTTCTATATATGTTTTATGCAATATATCTAAAATTTATGAGTGGTCACTAAAAATCAATTATAGCAGCAGTGCATTTTTTGCACGTCACATGAGGTGTTATATTTAGTTGCCCATTTGCTGAAGTCAATGAATATCTATTACAAATGCACGTATGTAAATATTTAACGAGGAATTGTTTGTTAGAAATCGTTATGTTGGTATAATTCTAAAATTCTACGTGGTGCCGTTTTTTTATAATATTGAAAGTTAGAATTTTGTGTTATACGAAAGCAATACTTGTAATTTCTTTTTCTTTTGCCAAGTAAAAATAATATTCGATTTTTTCTTTATATTCTTTGAAATTTTTATATTTAAAAATTCAAAATCCAGCACTAAATATCAGTGAAAATAATTTTAAATATCTGGGATATTACCTTTCAGGAGTGCGGGTCATTCAGTCGGTCATATTGGCTTTAGTCCAGATAGAATTCACGGGCATTTTCTTACGAATTTGTTGATGGACATTTTTAAGCTCTCTGGACATTTTTAAGCTTTATGAACATTTTTAAGCTCTCTGTATAACTAATATTTCACATATAAGTAATTAATTAACTGATTAATTTACAGGTTAAGGAGCATTTGACCAAATGCGCTAAAAAACATCTTGCAACCTTTCGTTCATTTTTTTTCAGCTATTTCGATGACAATTTCGGCAAACTGATAAAAAAGCGACAATTAGGGGAGTTTGTGAAAATTCCAGCCTCTTGCACATAGAATATTGAGATTTACATTGTATATAAGGAAAGGATATAATACTTCTTAGTTTTTCTATAAAATGGAATATTTAGCCTAACTAGCACATACACTGTAAAACATTTGTATATAACATACACACACACACACACACACACACACACACACACACACATATATATATATATATATATATATATATATATATATATATATATGTACACACACACACACATATATATATATATATATATATATATGTGTGTGTGTGTGTATATATATTTATATATAATTATTTATTCATTATATAAATAAATAAAAATGAAAAATAATTAAATAGACTTAAGAAAATAGAAAAATAAAAAATTAGAAAATAAGATGCATTAATATTAATGTTTTGAATTTTATTTTCGCTAAACGTATTGCAACTTTAGTCAGTTTGATAGTACGATTTGAACGTCCTTATATTTGGTGTATAGTGGCATTATCGTTTATCCATTTCTTCCATGAATCACTTGTTTAGTAGGAATTTTCATCTATGCTTCATGTTCATATTATGTTTTACTTATATGCGTAATTGTCCTGTCTCCTGCTCTGACTCACGGGATGGGTCTGGGAGGGTTTCTGTGAAAGTTCGTTCTGCCTCCTAGGTTGTATTTCTTCATGTTCATTCCAGTGCTTCTAGATTACTCTTACTGTTGAGGCTGATCGCATATACAAATTTTCATAATGTTTCTTATCTTCAATTTTTCATCTGTTGGTGCATGTAGTCTGAGTTTGAGAATTTATAGTAATATACTATTGCTCAATCCGAAACAGGCATTTGTTTGGGTTAATTATAATTAAATACTCAGATCTAAAGATGACTTTAATTTTGATTAATCTTCGAATTTGGGCCGGGGCTGCTCTTTTTTTTTATCGGCTTTATGGCCGTGGCTTTGCTTCTATGGTGATGATAATATTTCTGATTTACTTGAATTAATTATTTTTATTACTACATTTTTCTGATATATATATATATATATATATATATATATATATATATATATATATATATATATATATATATATATATGTAAAAATGAAAGTACAATGATAGAATAGAAGTAGTAACTCATAATACACTAACTTAATTTGAGTACAAAATACAAAGAAGTAAAAAAGAAATTCAACTTCGAAAATAGGAATGCAAAAAATGGCAAGCAATAAATCTTGCACGCGGAAAAGCTCTAGGCTTAAGAATTGTTCATTTCGAAAAAAATTATTTTTCAAGCCCAAATATTTAATCGAAATGGACACAAAAATGCTTGTTTTTGAAACACGAAATACATTTTATCTATAAACTCGTGTTATTTGGACGACAAGCATAAAGATTGAAAAACTAGATAGGGAACATAAATACCTGAAAATACACCTCCAATGTACAACCATGACGAGCATAAAATAACAAGACCAATGTTCTCATTAGCTAAATTTTAAACTAGAGATCTACTGTTGCTAATTGTGAGTAATAAAAAACAGTACTGCGTAAAGGCTGTAAAATGTGATATTCTACAGTAAAAGCTGCAAAATAAAAGGATGATATATATATATATATATATATATATATATATATATATATATATATATATATATATATATATAAATATATATATAAGTATATATATATTTATATATATATATATATATATATATATAAGTATATATAACCTTCGACAGTCGATAATTTGCTGAATATTTCAGAAATGAATCTGGAATTTTCATGAATGCCTGCAATTACGACTTTTCTTATCAGTTTGCGGAAATTATAAACAAAGTAGCTGAAAACCACAGTTTCAGAATGTTTTACAGTGTACTATATTACATTTAATGATATATCGAGACACCTATAGGTCATTTTTATTGCAACTCCAGTATTGTAACGTAAACAAAGCTGGAGACATGCTATTTCCCATATATTGTTTATCCTCAGTGTATAAAAACAAGAACGATCAATCATACATAAAGCATTGGTTATGAAACTCTTTCTAACTGAAAATCAATTTTATTTAAACATCTCTAAATTGCGATACATTCAGCACTTATGTTTTTTAAATCATCATAGTGCTACAATAATTTATTTTACTTGGAAATTTAAAATTCATCAAAAAAAGGCAATGTCTTAAATCGTCAGCTTTTCTTTGTAAAATCAATGACTGTTTCATTCATATCACTTACATTCCAGACACCACAGCTGAATAATTTTAATTGGTAAAAATTCAACAATTTTTTTACAACTAACCTTACAGTTGCTTGATTTGTTTACATTCTACATACGTTAAAATTAGACTTCAGTGTAGAAATAATCAAAGTTTAATGATCATTTAAAATAAAAAAAATATTATAATTGCTTTGACTCAAAATTTGGATACACATATTATATAAAAAGCGGTAAAAAATAATGGGGTTTTATGACGGAAGCAACACTAAATATTAATTTAAACGCTCTAAAAAAATCAGCATTTTTATACATCGAAAATAAAATGCATGTCATATTACTTTCCTTATATACATAATGTATAAGGAAAGTATTGTGACGGGGTCGAAAATTCGAATTCCAGTTTTCGACGGGAGAGCACGTTTCAAGCATCCCTGATCACGAATCAAACATTTTTGAAGTGATGTCTGTGTGTGTGTGTGTGTGTGTGTGTGTGTGTGAAAGTATGTGTGTGTGTGTGTGTGTGTGTGTGTGTGTGTGTGAAAGTATGTGTGTGTGTGTGTGTGTGTGTGTGTCAGTGAGTCTGTGAAGACGATAACTGACGAACGAATGGACCGATTCGAACCAAATTTGGTACAAAAACCACAATCCGTAAACCCTGGAAGCCTATTGTTTTTATACACAATCGAATGTTCAGAACCCCCCTAAATTTTCGAATGAAATTTTGAAAAAATCGTCAAAAAATCAAAACCACTAATAAAGTGACGCAAATAGACATTTCTTATGTACTTTTTCATTAGAAAACGATTGACATAAATTTAAAACGCTAACATGAACCGTTCTCGAGATATTGTACACTTTTAAAAAAAATTATCAAAAAGTCATATAAAATAAAAAAAAAATATTTCCTATTGAGCAGCAGGTTCACTTTTCATATGTAATACCATGCGATAAATTGAGTGACATCATTCTCGTGGATCTAGCTCGTTCCATTCATGAAAAAAGATACTTTGAATAATACTTTTGTATTTGAAAGCCAATAGTCATTTATCTGCTGTAAGAATAACTTATTTCTTAGTACATAACGCTTGGCGAGATTTTGGCGACGAATTTGGCGGAATGTCGCCAACTTGGCGACTTTTTTTGCCAAATTAACGAAAATCTCGCCAAATGGATAAAAATGACGCTAAATCAATGAAAATGACGACTCATTGTCGAAAATTCAATATCTTGGTAAGAATATTAGTATCTACTATAAGAAAAACCTATTTTTTTACTGTAAAAGTAGTAAATTCATTACATTATATAAGGAAAGTCATGTGTTGCCCACATCAGATTTTTTTATTTTGCAACCAGTCATGTGATCTCTTCATATATCATGGGTGTAATTAATATTTACAATATTTATTTAAAAAACTATCAAGCACATTTTTCTAAAACATTGTTTGTATATTTTGCGATAATTTGAATTTTTCCTAAAATGTTTGAAGCAATTGGTGGATTTTAACTTCGCTTAAAAAAATATTTGTAAAATTAGGTCCCATAGGGTTCAATGCATTTCATTCCTTCAACCCTGGTTAAATCCGAAATTAACTGGGTGATATTATTCATTTACAATCCCATATGTCCCACAGACCGTGTCAACAACATACTAAAATTTTATTTGAATAAAGTCATCTTTATGGCCGTTACCCTGCGAACAGACAGACAAACAGACAGACAAATACACAGACATAATGAACAAAATCATAAACACGTTACAGCTACGTTGGCAAATGTTAAAAATGGAGGCAAATTTCACAAGGTCATGCGGCATTACACAGCTGTTCTGAATTAATGCTTTTGTTGTATTTTTTCATGGATTGTATAAAATTTGTAAATTTATAAAACACCGGATCAGTGACAAAACACGTATAAAATAAGCTATAGCACCTGAATCCTTTTGAATCTATCTTTCAGTTTTAGAAAAAATTCCAGTCTTTATAGTTGTGTATTCTAAGGAGAATATAAATATTTTAGGAAAATAATGCTGTAAATTAATTTGTCGTTTAAATCTAAAACTTAATTCTTATTTTGACTTTTTCTTGAATCAAACACGCTTTAGTTAATCTATACCTGTACATTTGGAGCAATCAATAACATTCTAAAAGAGAACATAAGCCCCAATATTTGTTTAATCCATAAATATCATAAAATATCATTATCACAAATCCAGTGGTGTCATTCAGCTACTTTCAGGAAGTGGGTTGGTTTGAGATGGTTTCTTGAAACCGGTAGCTAAAATATAATTAAATCTGTATTAAAGTATGCCAAGAACTGGAAACTAACACTCGTAAAAAATACAGTTGCAAATTTTTTATGTGTTTTATTTTGATTAACAATGTCGTGACGGAATTCGTCACTCCCTTGTAAAATGCATAACTTCTGTACTTTTTAAACCTTTATTTAATTAATCTGTGTCCTGGAACCCTCTTGTCAATGTATATATTTTAGCAGATGTTGAAGTATCGAAATCAGTAGTAATTTGTGCCATTTTTTATTTCGTTATAATAATTCTCGCACACTCTGGGAATGACGCCTGTTAGTCTGGCTTGCTGGCGGAGACAGATGTCTCCTTGTTGTCACGCGGCAGATACGCGTGCCTTTGGAATCGTCCGTTGTGGGGCGGAACTGTGGATGATTTTGAATTGGAAGTAATTTTCGATTGGTGGAGAGGAGATGATGTGAGCCCATGTCATTTTCTATTGGACGGGTTCTGGATCCATCTGGAATGTATATAAGCTGCGTAAATTGTAACTCGGGGCTCTTTCCCTGGAAACATCTTCGAACTCACGTCGACGCGGAACTTAGCCCTCAGGCGGAGTTACCGTGTTGTGAGGGTCGGGAGAGATGCCACCTGCCACTGCTGTTACCGTCGCCACTGCTGATGCCTTGTCCTCGCCGACCGTCGACCGCCGTGTAATCGTTTGAGGTGATGCCTCATCTTGCTTGGTCGTGCACCGGGACCAGAGAAAGCAAATATGAAGCTGTTCCTTCGGCTGACCTGATCCGGCACCTTGCCGGAAACTGCGGTTCGGCCGTTCCTGCTGGAGCGGGGAAATGTTTGCCCCGAGGGAAACTACCAGCGGATGCCTGTGCTCTTTCTGCCATGAGTCCTTCCAAGAATATTTTGAGGTAAGACTTGTACCTTTAGACCTGCCGATGGGCAGTCGTCTGGACTTGTGCATCGACCTCTGCAGAACTTTTCATCCATAGGATCTTCTGCAGCATTATACATATACATATTCTAACTACAGTTTCTTTCTTCATATTGAAGCTTTATCTAAGCCATAATAATCTAAATTGATTTTATATTGTTTGAAATACAGTAATTACGTAGGCCTTTAACGTTCCCCGGGTGTGTGCATTCTCTCTGACCATACCATTATTTTACTTAATTGGAATATGAAATTATTTGATTTATTGAATTTATATTAAATTCCGGCAAAGAGCCGATGATTCTTGGTAAAGTGAGGTCCAGTGGTTAAATTATTAAATCAGTAATTGTACTTTATCTGCAACTCCATTTCTTGAATAATTAATAAATATTGGATTTGAATTAGAATTGTGTTTTTATTTGAGTTGTAGTTGAATTGCATTTATGTGTTTTCAGCTTCTGGTGAATCCTTGAAGGTAAAGGTATTTCTTTGGTACTTGTTGGGTTTTCCTTCACAGGTCATCAGTTGGAATTCTCCAACTGACGAGAGATGTGTTTCGAACCTGGGTTACAAATTTTGGTGAGAGTTAGACTCTCGGTCTGCCGTGTCTGGCCGGTATCCGTGGTGACTCGAGATGCCCTCGGAACCCGCTATGACAATTGGTGCCTTTGACCTTCCCTCTCGAGCACCTGTGTTTTAAAATTTTGTTGTATGGAGTTTTTGAAATTTTTGGTGAAACTGGACTGTGGTATGGTTTGAGTTTTGGTTTTGAGAGTTGCACACCTTTGTATACATTATTTATGAAATTATTGTAAAAAGTATTTATACAGAAAAATAGTTTAAATGTGTGAAATTTTAGTGAAAAGTGGCATGGTATAAAACGAAAATGCTTGGTGTACGATGAAAATGGTTAAGAATAGTTTTGAAAAATTGTTTAGAATCTGAAAAATTGTTATGATAATTGAAAATTACTAACTATAATAGTATATAAAGCTGTTAAAAGGGAAAATTTAATTAAAGAGTTACTTTAAAAATTGAATTTAAATAGTATAAAATTCTGCTGCGAGAATTAGTTTCGATTTGAAATTTTGTGGAATTCTTCTGTTTTTGATCTGAATTTTGAAAGTATTAATGTGTGAGATTTAAGAATTTGCTGTAATTTTATCTTCGAGCTCTGTTGAGCAATTTTCCCAATAAGAAAAAAAAAAAAAAGAGAGAGAAAAATTGGGTTGGCAATTTTTGAAACTCCGTGTGTTTAGTTTTGTTTTAAAATGTGAGATTGAAAATTTGGGCCGGGAATGGAGGCCGTCTTCTGAAATTTCATTCGAAAAATAAAATAAAATAAAATTTGTGATATTTGAAATATTAATTGCTTAACTTGAATCTAATCGAAAGTACACCTGCATTGAAATGACAATCCTTAATTGTGACTACATGAATATGACTTGTGTTATTGAAATAACATCTGAAATAGAATAAATTTAGTTCATTTAATGTGAAAAAAGTATGTGTTGAAAAATATTGTGAAGTGAAAAATATAAAGTATTGGTTGTTGGTATGTGCAGAGTGGCACATAGCCAGTTTTGAAAAAAAAAATGGTGCAAAAGTTGCACGGAAATAAAATGAGAAATTCCATATCTATTTATTTATTATGACTTGTTGAGGGGTGTATAGTAAAGTGATATAAAGTAATGGTAAGCAATAAGAATTTGACAGTAAAAATGTTTTAAGAAATGTTCCAAACTTTGAAAAATTTGTGAAAATTAAGAATTAAGAATTTGATATTAATTAAATTGAAAATTAAATTTGATATATAAGAAAGTTAAATGTAAATATTTGTTTTAAAAGAACTTTCGCTTTTGAATTTTGAGAATTCTTCTTGTTTCGGTTTGAAATTTTTGTTTGAGTTTATGCGAGGAGATTCGCTGCAAATGAAAAAAAAAAAAAAGTTTATTACGACGAGCTCATTGAGCCCTTTCCCAAATGAAAAAAAAAAAAAATAAGAATGAAATTTGGGGTTTGCAGAGTCCGAGTCTCATGGAATGTTAGATGGTTAAAAATGGATTGAAATTTTGAACTGGAAGTGAGGGTTGTTCTTGAGATTTGATCGGAAAATTTTGTAAATTGATTATAAATGCTTAAATTAAATATTTGAATTTTAAATAATACTAAGATATTAAATACTGAAATATTAAATAGTTTAATGATTTGATTTTACACCCTGTGTTTTATAACAACTAATTATGACATATAAGATTTGATAAATATGAAGAATTTAAAAATAAAAATAATTACGTGAGAAAATAAAAATAATTCCGTGTGGAAAAAGTTTGTTGTTGTGTAGCTAAGAGAGCACACAAGTTTTGAGTTCTGTATGACAGACAGACTCGAGTTGATGGACCAAAATAGTAAATTTGAGTTTTCATGGAAAAAAATATAATAGTAATATAAAATAAAGGTCCCTTTTGATCACGTAAATTATTGAGTAAAATAAATGAGTTGTGAATTGTTTATGATAAAAAAAAAAAGAAAAGAGTACATTTTATTGCGGTAAGTGAAAAATATTGTATTATGTATTGAATACTAAAATTGAAAACAAAAATGATTTACATATGAGTTATTATATTGACACATATTTGATAATGATATTTACAAATGAAATATTAAATAAGTACATTAAAATATATAAAGTGAAAAATTGTGTATTATCAAAATGAAATGTATGTACTGTGTCATTTCAATAATTCGGGGATGAGCCAGGAATTTTTTTGGAAAAAGGGGTAAATTTATTGAAAAATGTTGACTTAGAATTTGAAAGATGAAATTTTGACTTGAATAAATTGAATTGTTTGTGGAATTTATAAAATAAGAAATGAAAAATCTGGTTCCACAGTTTTATAAAGATAAATAATAATTTTATGAAAAATGATATTTTTGAAAAGTCAACTTGTGAAAATGTGTTTGTGTGGGACTGAGAGCCATGTTTGTATATTTATTTTCCCTGAGTGCTTGTGAGTGATTGAAATTGATTTGTTTGCCTCAGGATGATTAAATGAAATGATTGATTCTCCACCTGTTTGTTTCTGCCTCCTTGCTAAAAATTTTGCATCCAAACATGTTGCTAAATATTTATTTTTGTGTCTTGACCTTCCTAAGTTCAGTTTCGTTTTGTTGTGTATCGGATTCGCGACCCGATTTACACAGTGTGTTTGGTTGACTGTGCATGCCAGTCAGTGTTTGTTGCTCGAAATTGCCTCACAAACAATTTTGAGGAGTGTTGAGTTCTTGGGTTGGAATTAGCTTTGTTTGTTTGGAATGTTATTTAATATTAAGAACTGTTGTTTTCGTGGGTTGATCCCCCTTTGCACTCATCTGTGTTAATTTCGGTAGCAATGAAAAGTCTTGCTCAAAAAGTAAAAAAATGTTTTGTTTCGGGAAGAACCGTTGGTCAGAATATTTGCTCAATTCCGTATTGTGTCCAGCGTGTTTTTGTTGAAAAGTTTGAAAATTCTGTCAGAATGAGTTGCTCGCAGGTGAGGTATTGAAAAATGAAATGTTGAAAATTTGAAAATATAATGTCGAAATATTAAATAGAAATTGTGGAGAAATATTTAAAAAAAAAAAAAATAAGAGAAATGAACTGATTTAATTTGAAAATATTATGAGGAAAGTCGAAAAGTGACTTATTTATTATCGTTGATATTGAATTTAAAGTTGAAATGTATTTTCGGCCTCAGATTTCCCTTGTTTCCCCTTGGTATTGAATGAAAAAAAAAATATATATATTGTTCTGAAATTAATTACATAAAGAAATTGAAAGTTCCATTCCTGGGCTCTGGGTTTTCGATTGAGTTTAAAAGAGCTGTGTTTACTTCAGCCGTTAATGAGCTGACGCCGAATGTGTAAACGAAATGTTCTTTCCCCCCCGTTCTAGACATTCCTGCATGGTGCAGAGCGAAAATGAAATAATTCTGTTGACGTATGAGAAACATTTGACCTACATTCGATAAGTTTTGGTTTAAAGTGTAGAAGTAGAATTTTTTAATTGTATGACTGAGTTGAAATGAATGCTCGCTTTAACATCGAAAAATACATTAACTGAATTAGAATTTGAATATTAAAAGATAATTGCATTATAAAATAACTGAATGTGGAAATATTTTAAAAACTTAGAATAATTTTGCGACTCCTGTTGGTAACATGAAATATTTAGAAAAAAAAATAATATTATAATAATTGAATTGGAGTCGGGTTTTGTGGAATTTTGAATTAGAGCAGAGGAACTCTAAATTTATTTACAAATACTGAATTGATATATGGAAAGTGAATCCACAAATAATTAATGCAAATTGAAATATTCTAAAGTTATATAATGATTTATTGTATTGGAAATGTGGAACGGAATAGAGTAAAGAAACTCTAAGTTAATTACGGAAATATATGAAACATTGAGAATGTGTTCCACAATTTGAATTAAAATGGAATAAGAACATTTTAAAAGTTTGTTTACCTTATGTGGAAATCTAGTAAGAGTCAGTGAACTCTAATTTATTTTGAGAAATGTTGAATTTTTAAATTGGATTCCACAAGTTAATTTACTTGATAATTTTTTTGAATTTTACTTTACATATTTACTTTCTGAAATCCATACTTAAAAATATTTTGATTTGAATTTAAGAATTTTATTTTGAAAACGTAATGATTAACTATAAAAATAAACTTTGGATTTCATTTAATTAGGAGTTGCACATTTGAATTTTTGTTTGCACTTAATAAATTGACATTGAGAATTGGTGCAAAAGTGAAATAACATTGAGAAAAAGATTTTTTCTTTGAATGATTGAATTTCGTCCTTGACTTCAAATAACTTTATAACATCTTTGGCAGGCAACTTAAACTTAATTTTAAGAGAAATATATTAAATTTGAGAAAAGAAATTAATGAAATTAAATGAAAATTAGTGAATTTTGAGATGACACTTATTTATTTACAAATGTTTGAAATTCTGAAAAATTGATACTTTGATGATTTGTTATTTACGAATAATTTAAGAATTTGGTAATATTTAAAAATTGAATTAAGAAAATTTTTGAAATTTTGATCTGTGGTTTTGATGTTGATTGGGGAGTGGCGAAAAATTTGTTTTGAAATTTTGAGATATTTTACTTGGTGGCAAAGCTTAGTGAACTTCATAAGAATAGATGATAATACATTAAGAATAAATAATTACAAAAAAATGAGTGGATTGAAGTTCAAAATTGATTTTCGTGCCCGTGCCTGTAGAGCACTGATGAAATTGAGGCACTTGTTGTTTATGAAACAAAATATTTTATTTCGGTGTGAACCGGTGGTGACAGAAAAATTTTTGGCATTTTCTCCGTGACTCGGTTGGTTCTCGAAAAGCGAGACCAAAATAAATTGCGTATTAATGTGCTGTACATAAATTGATTTATTATAAAAACTGTATTTTTTTTTTACATGCGTAGTAGGATGTGGAATTGGTCATCCTTGCTTTAGGCTTTTTTCGGAACTTTTGCCCTGCAGGTGTTGAGTGTTGGCCGCATTTTGATCTTGTAGGTGTGGTGGTGTTGGGCTCACACTGCCTTTCTGCTAAATTTTATCTAAATTGCGGACGACAACTTGAGGCTGGTTGTCGGTTGCTTCGGGGATGTTCCAAATTCCATTGAGTGGTATTAGGAGAATGATTTTTTTTTTTGGGAGTGAGAAGTGTATATAAATGTGTTTTGTGGAGTAAGGCCTTCTCCCCTCCCCTTACTGCCACATTTGTCTCTTGTTTATTTATGTTATATGTTCATATATATATTCTTTGGTGTTATTGAGAGAAAGAATCTCTTAATAATTATCTACATATTTAATCGTATATATTATTTACATATTTAATCTTTTGATGTTGAGAAAAATTTCTTGACATATTGATTTAGTGTATATTTTCATGTGTTTCTTTTTGCGAGTCACAGGACTTTGGAGAAAATGATATTTCGAATATTGAGAAAAAAAATAAATAAATAATCACAGGATATTGAGTTCGGTTCTGTCACCCGGTCACCATTGTTGATTACTTGCCACAGTTGTCCACAGTTGATTACATTTGAGAGAAAGAAAAGAAATAATTTTAATTTCGAAATGAAATTTTTGGAAATGTGGATGTGTTTTTCGACCACTGATCCCCCTTTTCTGCCACATGATCTGGTTGAATAATTGAAATAAATTAATAATGTTTATATTTATGGAATGATTATTTGAAAAAGTGTCATTAATTGATAAAAGAATGATTTGAATATCAAATGAGATTTATAATAGTAATAATGATTTTGGAAATATTGTTGAAAATTAAAATGATAATTAATTAATAATTTAAACATTTGAATTGAAAATTGTATAATATTATAAAATGGTATTATGGTAAGAATACCGGTGTCATGAATGTTGCCTGCTCGCTGCCTCTTTGTAAGAGGAAAAGAAAATACTTTTGTGTCAAATGGACACTTTTTGATTGTCAATGGATGTTTGTTCGCCACTGGACCAGGTTGGTATAAAATTTAATTGTCTTGGTATGGTCACTTTAATTGAATCTGTTTTAATATTTATATTGTTATTTTAAAAATAGTTATTTATAAAGTCTGCTGTGTCTATTTAGACAATGCTTGAGCCACATACTTGCTGCTGTATATAATTGAAAAGAAAACTTTGTGTGGTCATTAAATTTTATTGCAATATAAAGAAAATGAAACTTAATATTATAATTGAAAAATGTTCTGCTGACCACTTGTAAATATAATTGCTGGAATTTAATTATTTAAAGAATGTGAAATAATTTGAAATTTAAAAGCAGATAATTGAAAATAGTTTATTAATTGAAAATTTTAATTGGAAAAATTATTTTAACTTTGTGCTGACTTGAGGGTTAATTTTGTAAATATTTAATTGCAATTTTGAATTTGTTTGGAAACTTTGAATTTAATTGAAAATTAGAATTTTATTGAAATTTTAATGTAATCATTTAATATTTTTGGAAATTCACATAATGTGAAATCCTTTGTGAAGGGCTAGTATTCATTAGGATTTTGACTCATTTGCAGTCACTTTTAGGTTAGTTTTGGCCCTGGTTCTTCGACATGCGCCCATGTGGGATGGTGTTCGTGTCAAGAGCCCTTGATGTAGTTTGCGCGACTGCATCTTTTCAAAATTTTGTTGAAATTTTTTCTTGAAGGTACTCGGGACTTCAAGGAGCCTGATGTCTACTTGCTCCTGCTGGTGTGGATGAAAAAAAATCCTCCCTCGTCGAATTTTTTTTCTCCGGAGGAAGGGGGAGTCTGTCGTGACGGAATTCGTCACTCCCTTGTAAAATGCATAACTTCTGTACTTTTTAAACCTTTATTTAATTAATCTGTGTCCTGGAACCCTCTTGTCAATGTATATATTTTAGCAGATGTTGAAGTATCGAAATCAGTAGTAATTTGTGCCATTTTTTATTTCGTTATAATAATTCTCGCACACTCTGGGAATGACGCCTGTTAGTCTGGCTTGCTGGCGGAGACAGATGTCTCCTTGTTGTCACGCGGCAGATACGCGTGCCTTTGGAATCGTCCGTTGTGGGGCGGAACTGTGGATGATTTTGAATTGGAAGTAATTTTCGATTGGTGGAGAGGAGATGATGTGAGCCCATGTCATTTTCTATTGGACGGGTTCTGGATCCATCTGGAATGTATATAAGCTGCGTAAATTGTAACTCGGGGCTCTCTCCCTGGAAACATCTTCGAACTCACGTCGACGCGGAACTTAGCCCTCAGGCGGAGTTACCGTGTTGTGAGGGTCGGGAGAGATGCCACCTGCCACTGCTGTTACCGTCGCCACTGCTGATGCCTTGTCCTCGCCGACCGTCGACCGCCGTGTAATCGTTTGAGGTGATGCCTCATCTTGCTTGGTCGTGCACCGGGACCAGAGAAAGCAAATATGAAGCTGTTCCTTCGGCTGACCTGATCCGGCACCTTGCCGGAAACTGCGGTTCGGCCGTTCCTGCTGGAGCGGGGAAATGTTTGCCCCGAGGGAAACTACCAGCGGATGCCTGTGCTCTTTCTGCCATGAGTCCTTCCAAGAATATTTTGAGGTAAGACTTGTACCTTTAGACCTGCCGATGGGCAGTCGTCTGGACTTGTGCATCGACCTCTGCAGAACTTTTCATCCATAGGATCTTCTGCAGCATTATACATATACATATTCTAACTACAGTTTCTTTCTTCATATTGAAGCTTTATCTAAGCCATAATAATCTAAATTGATTTTATATTGTTTGAAATACAGTAATTACGTAGGCCTTTAACGTTCCCCGGGTGTGTGCATTCTCTCTGACCATACCATTATTTTACTTAATTGGAATATGAAATTATTTGATTTATTGAATTTATATTAAATTCCGGCAAAGAGCCGATGATTCTTGGTAAAGTGAGGTCCAGTGGTTAAATTATTAAATCAGTAATTGTACTTTATCTGCAACTCCATTTCTTGAATAATTAATAAATATTGGATTTGAATTAGAATTGTGTTTTTATTTGAGTTGTAGTTGAATTGCATTTATGTGTTTTCAGCTTCTGGTGAATCCTTGAAGGTAAAGGTATTTCTTTGGTACTTGTTGGGTTTTCCTTCACAGGTCATCAGTTGGAATTCTCCAACTGACGAGAGATGTGTTTCGAACCTGGGTTACAAATTTTGGTGAGAGTTAGACTCTCGGTCTGCCGTGTCTGGCCGGTATCCGTGGTGACTTTAGATTCCCACGGAACCCGCTATGACAATTGGTGCCGTCGTTATGACAACAATATATGGTTCTTAGCATCAACATTTGTCTAAAATTCTGTCCCCTTAGATTCTGTCTAATGATATTGTGAAAACAGTCAGCTTTTTAAGAAATTTGGGGGACTTTTGGAGGGTGTGGAGAGGCTTTTTAAAAGAAAAACTCTCCTTTCCTCTATCCCCAGATTCTGTCCCACATCTGTTAGGTTCTACCTCTGTTCTACCTCTTTTAGGTTCTACCTCTGTTTTACCTCTTTTAGGTTCTACCTCTGTTCTACAACTTTTAGGTTCTAGCTTTGTTCTACTTCTGTTCTACCTCTTTTAGGGTCTACCTCTGTTCTACCTCTTTTAGGTTCTGTCTCATTTATTGTACTATAAATGTGCAAGGTTTACATCTTTTAGGTCATTGGAGAGTTTACGGAAAGTCTGTAAAATATTATTTAAACCACCATACTTTTTACGCCACGCAAGGAGGGTGATCAGGTTCCGATAAGTTTTTTTTCCGAGATCGATATTATATGTAAGCAAAGATTCAGCTGTTTAGGGTATCCGAGGAGATTTTGTAGAATTTGAAAATACAATTATCCCCCTCACCCCCGTCTTCATGTCTTTCGCTCTCGGAGTTAATGAAATCCGGCTATAATAAAATTCTGGATGCGTTAGGTTCTTTCGACCGGATTCGCCTTTTCAAGTGTGCAATATTTTAGTCCTCTAGAACTCCGAGCAGCTTCAGGAAGAAATGAAAATACACAAATGCATTAGAGAATTATTATATGTAGATTCAGAAAATGGTTGCTACTTGGCTGGACTAAATATTTTATCATAATGTATTTATTTTTTTAGAATTTTTCTGTGGTCATCAATATTATTAATCTTCTACAAATGTTACTAAAAGTGTGCGTGTGTGTGTGTATGTTTAAATTGCTGCAAATATAAATGGAAACGGGTTGATAGAACTTTACAATGAAATGTATGTCTATATAACAGACGTAATAGGCAAGTTCCTCAAATTAACTGACCATAACTACTTATCGAACTTCTTCCTTTAAATAAGATTTAGTTTTTATAACAATGAATTTCTAAAGGTTTCTGAAAATTTCAAAGTTTAAATTATGAAATTACCGATGACGTTTTATTTCCTTGTGGCATTTTCAGTTTGTATTCTGTAGATTTAGAAATATGTATAATATTCTTGTTCTGATTTTATAATTGTTCTAATTGCGAGTTTGTCAAACTGATACTTTTTATTAGAATTGAAATAATATGAGTTACGTAATGCAAATTCTTCGAAAAACGAAATAAACTTGATATCACCAGGACTTTTTTTCATTCAAAATACTTAAGTTTTCTGCTTGGAGTTACATAAATACATCTTAAGTGATGTTTACATGCGAAACATTTTTCCTACAAACTTTGTTTTATATAAGTAGCATGTTAGTTGAATATTCGTACTGTGTTTATTAAATGAACACTGGAATGTTGAAAATTTGGGAATCGCAATAATAAGATTATAATATTTATTGGCATAACATTTACATAAAAATGCATAAACATATGATTGTTTAAAAATACCTCTTTTTAGTTACTAATTCCTTTGTACCTGTATGCCTTTTTAATAGAACGCTATAAAAGCCAGGGAATCCTATGGTATAATTAGAGCACCTTCTTGATATCTTCATATCTGTCCTTAAATGGGTTTTTGTTTGATATTATTTTATTCAGAGAAAGAATATTTGGTACACCTGTATGTCTAGCAGCAAATGGACGAAAAGTGTACTTAACACTTTCGAGGCGAAGCCAATTTTGATATACTTTCTGTTCGGCCAGTGGAGAGAGCACTCAGTGGATGCTTAACCGTACAGAGTGTAGACAGCAGATAATGCGCTCAATTCAATAGAGATTTTATTGCGTTCTGAGATACATACAATGAAGAAGTATTAGTTGAAGACCCAGACCGCCCAATTCGTCCGAAGACATGAACAGCTGTTTGGACTGCCGGGAAGAGAAGTGTAAGTGTATTTTTTGTTATATAAAAATACACTTACACTTCTTCCCGGCCGTCCAAACAGCTGTCCATGTCTACGGACGAGTCGGACGGTCTGGGTATTCAACTTAAATTTCTTCAGTGTATGTAAGTGTATTTTTTATGTTATATAAATTACAATTTTGTAAGTGCATTTTTAATGTTATGCAAATGAAGTTTTGTAAGTGTACTTATTACGTATTATAAATTAAGTTCATTAGATTCAATACAGTCGGTTCACAGAATCCGGCTCTGTACGCTTGATCAATAAAGTTAGAACAAATCATTCAGACCGGTTAAGATGACATTACAAATGAAAATAGTCTGGTCAATGACATTTTCTGTCCTCTTGTTACCAATTTACCGATATATACTACATGCAATACGTTCTATCACAGATATTGTGACAATCCTTGAAATTTAAAATGGATAATTTTCCTCGATAGATATAACATGAAATTTATTCATTTTCTAGTCATTTCCATCTCCTGTGGTGCAAACCCTATCTGCGCGCGATCAAGCTTCTAAAGGCTATAAGGATTGGCAGCATTGGGTGTGTTCATTCAAGAACTGATATTTATAAACTAAATGGGATTTTGATTGCATCGCCAGGCTCAAATGTGTTTTGTCAAGAATAATCCTGATTCCCTGACTGACGATATTTATAAACTGATTGGCATCATCGTCAAAGTCGGGTACGTTCAGTGAAGAGACATCCTGAGTCCCAGACTGATAGCGTTTATAAACTGAATGGGATTATTCCAACGGCTAATTAATAGCGGTTCAAATGACAATGTAATTGCGGTTAGTTATATACTTTTTATGCTAAATAATAAGAGAAGACGGAAAAAATATGAAAATTTGAAAAAGTGACAGTTGATAAATATTACTCATGAAATTCCTAAAATGATTGATTTACTTATTATTTCTATACTTTGTATATTTTGATTATATAGAATTAACTTTATATTGTTAAATGGAGTTTTTACTTTAAATGCATTTACTTATTTTGTAAACTACAACGTATACTCATAACGTTTACTTTCTATTTTTAGGTAAGCCAATATATGATCTCAACTTGCTGGAATATAAGGTAAAACAAAATTTTAATATTGTTAGGGAAGACGTAGACTTTACAGAGAAAACCTCGAATTACTGAATTAAAATACAAATGCAAAAATCTTGCATTTGCTATTGTTCATTAAGTTACAAAATATACGTGTATAAATTTGACATAATTGCAAAATTCAAATTACGGGATGAAAGGGTGTGTTCCTTGAATGCACAGATATTAATAGTCAGTCGAAAGTCACTTTTAACTTTAGTTTCCATTTAATTGGAGTGTTCAGCTAGTTTCATGACAAAATTTGTAAACAAGATTAATTGAATCTGAAAATTGTCAGTTGCACAAAAATATTGTATCTCAAAAAGAAAAAAAAATGTTTATATGCATGTGCCATATATTTCACAATAGTATGATTTATGTTTAGCAGTACGATTAATGTACGATATATACACGACTAGAAAATGTACCCGTCGTTACTAGAAATTTTACCGTACGTAAGGTTTTCCAATGAAAATAATAAAAATTCGCAAATATGTCTTAATCTTTAAGAGATATTTCAAATTTATTTTACTCATTGTTTACATTTGTGGTACCATTTTGAATTTTACGTGCAGTTTTGTAAATTTTAATTTTCCATTTCGTAAAGAAATTTTAATGCCTGAAATGTACATTGTAAACAAATAACAGTTAATCTACTTTTATAAATAAATTAAAGCGTCTAACTTGAATCTAAAGTGTTATCAATTTTTAGGCATGCTACCAGCTACTTATGAATATAAATGTCGGATACATAGGAAAATAATTCTATTATTAGCATAAATTCACTGATTTTATTCACCACTTTTGTTCATGTGAAACTTAACATGAACAAATCACTGCATTGAAAACACCATTAATTAAATTTTAATTTAAACGTAAGCCAGTAGCTGCATGAATAATAGTCTTACTACTTAATAAGGTCACGTTGAACATTTTATTCGATGAAAAAAGGTGGATGTTGCGGAAGTGAATAGGCAGTGCATATTCATGGATTTTCCACGTAAGATTTTCGATTAAACCTAATTAACACTCATTTATTTAACATCACTCTATCAGAGGAATATTGAAGTTTACATAATGAAATAAAAATCGAATGTGGGCAGCATATGACTTTCACTACAAACTTATATTCACGTCATCTTTATTTTAATTAAATTTAATTCACTTTTAATTCAATTTTCGTTCTCATTTGGTAACTGCGAAAATACGAAAAAACTAAAATATGTCGAGAACGGCTAGTCCTAGTGTAATGGGGTTGGTCTTATTCTTTTCATCGTTAAAAATTAAGTGTACAACAAGCATTTAATGGATATATTTGAGCATACGTAGTTTTTTAGTTTCAATTTTTACGATTTTTGCCTATCATTTCTCCAAAAAAGGCAGGTCATTTTTTTCCGAATCGTACTGAAATCTAATCAGCACCAGAGTAACCCACAAGCGACTATCAATTAATTTTGTGAAATTCGGCCCATTAGTTTTCAGCTAGAGTGGATACAGACAATATTTTCGGGCCATTTCGCAAAAAAGGGGTTCTTTTAACCCGAATTGTACCCAAAACTAATCAGCACCAGAGCCGCCCACAAGTGATTTACCTACAAAATTTTATGAAATTTGGTTAATTAGGTTTTTAGTTAGAGTGGATACAAAATCTGCACAGACAGACCTACATACAGACACACAGACACACAGACAGACCTACATACAGACACACAGGCACACACACAGACGTCACGCTAAAAATGGTTTTATCGTATTCTAGAGGTGTCAAAACATGTAGATCCATCGAAAACTCGAGTTGCGATTTTCGGTATGATTACAATATTTCGCTATGTATTACCATGTATTGCAGGGAAAGTAAACTGTTAATACAGTATTAGCATTCAAGGATAGATACTTACAGCACAGAAGTCCAAATAAGCATAACTACATGACTAATTTTACCAAAGAATCACAAATATTACAAGGAAATATATAAATGAATAAATATAATACTTTAAATAGAGACGTAAACACGTCAATGCTTCCTAATTTTCAAAGTTGTTCAAATAATAAAGAAGTTAGTATAAATTAGTTATTATAAACATTACTACAACATCATTCTTTATTGTAGTTTGTCTAATTTCCAAATAATTAGGTGCAACCATGATTGCTTAAATGAACTTTTGAATGAAAGTATAAAAGCACGTACATGTCGAACATCGACTAACTTAGTATTGCAATTTGCTACGTTTGTCAACCTAACAACCTCTGCAACATGACGTAACCTAAATATCTGATATCTATATGTCTGACATCACCTAAATATTGTCCATATTTATTCATAAAGTAGAAAAATATATTTAAAGAAAATTTTCGAACACAACTAAAATTAGAGTTTTCAAAGTTATGTCAACACCTGTAAAAATCGATTTTTCGTAAAATCTAGAAATATTATATTGGAAGTTTTTTAATGCGATAAATCAATAATACCTCTTAAATGACCTGATTCACAGATTCAAAAGTCCAGTCATATATTCTCATAGATTCAGTGGCTTTAGATGAATTATGTAATTTTAATATAAAATATATAAAAGCAGATTGTTTTGAATGTAAGACTAATGCTGGAATTTCTTTCTCCGTAATAGGAACTTTCATGATCATATCCCTTGCTAGATAAGCGAATAAGAGATTTATATTGGAAGAAATATTAGAAATATTATATATAATAATTATGTTTAAACAAAATGTGATTATGTTATGTGATGTTTAAACAAAATGACTTAACAAAATATCATTTAAAATAATAATGAATAATTGAATTAAAAGATGGCCCCAATCAGTTACTTTGCAAGAAATGTGTCGATCGATATATAAATTTTTGCAGTCTCGATTTGTTATAATATAATATTAGAAATATTATATTGGAAGTTTTTTAATGCGATAAATCAATAATACCTCTTAAATGACCTGATTCACAGATTCAAAAGTCCAGTCATATATTCTCATAGATTCAGTGGCTTTAGATGAATTATGTAATTTTAATATAAAATATATAAAAGCAGATTGTTTTGAATGTAAGACTAATGCTGGAATTTCTTTCTCCGTAATAGGAACTTTCATGATCATATCCCTTGCTAGATAAGCGAATAAGAGATTTAAAATAAGCAATTAATATATATATATATATATATATATATATATATATATATATATATATATATATATATATATATATATATATATATATATATATATATATGTGTGTGTGTGTGTGTGTGTGTGGATGGGTGGGTGTGATGTGTGGTGTGTGGGGTGTGTGGGGTGTGTATGTGTGTATGTGTGATGTGGTGTGTGTATGTGTGGTGTGTTGCATGTATGTGATGTTTAAACAAAATGACTTAACAAAATATCATTTAAAATAATAATGAATAATTGAATTAAAAGATGGCCCCAATCAGTTACTTTGCAAGAAATGTGTCGATCGATATATAAATTTTTGCAGTCTCGATTTGTGTGGTGTGGTGTGTGGTGTGGTGTGGTGTGTGTATGTGTGGTGTGGTGCGTGTATGTGTGGTGTGTTGCATGTATGTGATGTTTAAACAAAATGACTTAACAAAATATCATTTAAAATAATAATGAATAATTGAATTAAAAGATGGCCCCAATCAGTTACTTTGCAAGAAATGTGTCGATCGATATATAAATTTTTGCAGTCTCGATTTGTGTGGTGTGGTGTGTGTATGTGTGGTGTGGTGTGGTGTGTGTATGTGTGGTGTGGTGCGTGTATGTGTGGTGTGTTGCATGTATGTGATGTTTAAACAAAATGACTTAACAAAATATCATTTAAAATAATAATGAATAATTGAATTAAAAGATGGCCCCAATCAGTTACTTTGCAAGAAATGTGTCGATCGATATATAAATTTTTGCAGTCTCGATTTGTGTGGTGTGGTGTGTGTATGTGTGGTGTGGTGTGGTGTGTGTATGTGTGGTGTGGTGCGTGTATGTGTGGTGTGTTGCATGTATGTGATGTTTAAACAAAATGACTTAACAAAATATCATTTAAAATAATAATGAATAATTGAATTAAAAGATGGCCCCAATCAGTTACTTTGCAAGAAATGTGTCGATCGATATATAAATTTTTGCAGTCTCGATTTGTGTGGTGTGGTGTGTGTATGTGTGGTGTGGTGTGGTGTGTGTATGTGTGGTGTGGTGCGTGTATGTGATGTTTAAACAAAATGACTTAACAAAATGTCATTTAAAATATTAATGAATAATTGAATTAAAAGATGGCCCCAATCAGTTACTTTGCAAGAAATGTGTCGATCGATATATAAATTTTTGCAGTCTGGATTGGCGTACGACACTATTTAATCTGAGTTATAGTTTAACCGAAATATAAAAATATATGTCTGTAATTTGTTATATTTTTAATTAAAATGTTTATGCGTAAATTGATTGCAATTAATTTCTATAATTCTGCATACTGGTATTATCCTAAATCATTACTAAATACACTGGTATAATCCCAAAGTATTAAAACATTACTAAATACGCTTGTATGATCCTAAAACTTTAAAACATTACTAAATACTCTGTCACGTTAATAAACTTTACTCATTACGCATACCATATCCTATTGAATATTTTGTTATACTTGATACACCTTATCGTGCTTTGAAAAAACCGATTAAAAGAATAACTTCACAAAACTCTGTTAATAATACCCGTAAACTTTCTACACTTTATACTAAAGTACTTGTAATGGATTAAGTCTCTGTTTTAACACGTAGCGTGCAATTCATTCTTAACAGTTCAACTTCTCAGGTGAAGAGAAATTACTGGAAGTTGATGAATTAGCTTTACTTTTCTCAAGGTAATGATATTTAATGAGCTCTCAGTGTGACAGCCAATCGGTTAACAGCGACAAAGTTCAGGTCATACTTAAAATTGTTTGCAGTAAAAATGAGTGCAGTTACTCCATTTTTTTACTTACCGTATTAAAGTGTGCTGTTATACGTTGAGGGTGCAAATAGAATTCTAATACATTTCTTAATGATGGATGACACAATTTACCTAGCACATTTTCAACCCATTGTGATCAGTAAAGTCATAAAATTGTATTTTAGTATATAATTAATATCTTAAAATTTTGAAAACTCAGTTTTATAAATTTTGATTTTGAAAGTTTTATCTATATTAAAAAAAACACGGGGAAGCCGTTGCCAAAACACTTTTTACATAGAGAGATATTCTATCAAGGCTGGACCCATGGAATTAAATGATTTGCAATTTGGTAAGATGATTTAGAATACATTGCCTTGTGTCGTCTTCTATTTCGGTTATAATCGAATAGAACTTTCTATTTCTTATACATGAAGTAAAACTGTTTTCTTTGCTGTATCTTCAAAATATAACCTTTCATTGTTCAAAATAATGTTGCCATCTCAAAAAAGTAGTATTTAGACTTTTACCTATTCAAAATACATAAATTATTCAGAGCTTTTTAAATATTATTTTTTGAAGTGTCAGCAGCGTTTCAACGTTGAATCATAATTATTAATGAAACATTTCAACAATGAACCAACAATGAAATGATCTGTTTGCTCATAACAACAGTGCTTGCGAAACTCTATGCTCTTTTTTAAGAATCAACAATTATGAATTCAACATTTACTACAATGCTATACATTTACGAAAGGCAACTATATATTTTCTCATATTTAGAAGAAGTTTGATTTTTGGTAAGTGATTAATTACATTTCAAATTGTATCTTATATGTATCCTTATTAAAACTTGCGCCGGAACTATGGCATCAAATGATTTGCAATTTAGCATGGTGATTTAGAATACATTGTCATGTGTCACCTCCTATTTCGGTTATAATCAAATATAAATTTCTATGTTTCATACAGTTTTGAAGTGAAAAAATGTTTACACTACTTTTGTATGAAAATGTTCTTTTATTTGTTGTATCTTCAAATTCTAATTTTTAATTGTTGCAAAAGCTGTTGCCATTACAAAAACAGTAATATTTAAATTATTGATTTCAACAATTAGAAATGCAATAGTTATTCAGAGTTTCATCAAAATATTACTTTTTTGAAATGGCAACAGCATTTTCATCAATGAATCGTGTTTGCTCATGACAATAATTCTTGTAAAACGCGCTGTTTTTTATAAGGCTGCTACGCAGATGTAATGAACGCACTTGCAAAGCGAATATCGGCGATAAATAAACTGTAATATACAGGAGAAGATCCCGAGCTTGGTGAGTAGTAGAGTGCAGGGTACACAAAGTCTTTAGTGTGGCTCTGCCTAGCTCGTGCAGTAAGCGTCAACGATTAGGTGCGCTTATGAGCGTCAACGATTAGGGGACGGCCCCAACGGGCGTATTACGCCTGCGCAGTAGTCGACTACAAAGCACAGTAGTCAACTACGAGCTGATCGGCAGACAGCGAGCAGGATATAAACCACCCGACTCTCTAATCGAGTTACGGTGGTTTGGAGCGTCAGCAAGGAAGTGGGAGGGGCCCCATGACTATTATACATGCGTAGCTGCCGTGAATAAATAGTTCGTTAAGCAAAACCGGGAGGTTAATGAGAGAACAGGAGCAGTCCTCGAGTTCTCGGAGTTTGCGAGTATAACGCCGAGTTCCAGAAGTTTGCGTATATAACGCCGAGTTCCAGAAGTTTGTGGATATAACGCCGAGTTTCAGGAGTTTGCGAATATAACACCGAATTCCAGGAGTTTGCGAATATAACGCCAAGTTCCAAGAGTTTCCGAGCATAACGTTGTTGTCATTTCAAAATGAATAATATTTAAGTTAATGATTTAAACAAACGAAACGCGGTTTTGACTTGAAAGAAGGAACTTTGTGAGGGCCAGAGTGTAGGAACGAAGCATCCCGACTCACGAAGCAATTTACGAAGGTTGTTGAGCATCAGAAAACAGGGAGAGAAGCCCCTAGTTTAAATAAGTACATTTTAATATTATTCAATCGCTGTTATTTGTTTGGACTCCTTAATTTATGTTTCACCCTTTAGCAATCTGTAAGTGCAGCAAAGCAACATACAATTTTAAGTGAGTTATTATTTCTGGAGTGAAATACATCATGGATATTTTTTTAATTTAATCTTCACGTTACCAATAAGAATATTTGGTGCCGTGACAGGATTCGAACTGAAGTTATTACAAAAATAAAATACAACTCTGATATTGTCATAATTTAAAAAGCACTTCTCAATCAGCACATTTGGTGTCATAACCATGATTCAATCCGGATTATTGCGTACGTAAAACACAACGTAAACATGTTTGAAATTGAATTAGAACATTTGGTGCTGTGGCAACTTAAATAGTTTTGGAATTTGATTAGAAGTGTTCCAGAGATTTATAGAAGTTGAGAGTCTTGGGATACAATCAAACTATTTGAATAGTGATTCGTGTGTCAATGTATTTGTCCATTAGCTGGTATAGTTGTTCTAGAACATTTCTAATAATTTATAAAAAAAATAATAGCATGTTGTATTTAATAGGTAGCCATAGGTAGCCATATTTCCCCACAGACGAAAATAGACCCAATGACTGCACGATTTCAATCCTTGTCGAGGAAATATGAATGCTGGCTAAACATACCACTTATAGATAATTACATCCCTGGAATTACTGAATATATTTGAATATGTGCGAAGTGTTGGGTTGCGACGCTCGCAAGCGCCTAGGCGTACGTCATTGAAAATCAGCTTTCATGGACTACATACACATTCACAAAAACATAAACATAACATTTAATAATAATAATAATAGCAGTAACAATAATGATACTAATAATAAGTATACATTTGTCGAATTTAGGTGGCAAATTGACTATATTATGTAGATGAGAATTAACAAAAAAAAAGTTTCAAAACTGTATATATAGTTTAGTTATAAAACGAGATTTTGCCAAAATCGCTATTCCTTCGTAATCTCAAAAGCCACTGGACAACTTGAGGATAATTTGGGTGATATAATGCGTATATTGTCTAAATGTGAATGCAGAAAAACAATCCGAAAAATGTATATAAATTTTCTATAAAAATATATTTTGTCAAAATCAGTGACCCCTCGTAATCTCTAAAAGGACTTAAACGATTTGGCCTAAATTTGAGTTGCACAATATGTATATTATGAGTTATAAGGAAATGAGGAATGAGTAATGAGGAAATACGTTTTTAAAATGTATGTAGTTTGGCTCAGAGGTCGAATGTCAACTTGTTTCGCGTGGAAATCCTCAGAATTTTCTCGATCTTCTAACTTTATATAAACTATTATATTTCATAAATACACTCTATAACAAAAAAATCGACGCACCAAGAAGGAGTTGTCCGATTGTAATGAAATTTCGAATGCAAAGACATTTTGAGCGAACATGCAAATGAATAAAATTTGGTGTCCAATGAATAAATAGTGGGAGCTCTAGCGCATCGGAACTGCGCATTTAGAAGGTGTATATAAGGAGCGATTCTGAATCCGTGGTCAAAATTTCTATTGCATTTCGACTACGGATATATTACGTCTTTGGTAGTCATTTCTGGCACATTGGCAGCACAGCGGTACGTAAACAACATTCTACCACCGGTTGTGTTACCGTTCCTTTGCAACACTCCGGGCTTACTTTTAAACAAGATAATGCCTGGCCTCACACGGCACTGTTGCTATGAATTGCCTCTAAGCTTGCCCAATACTTCCCTGGCCAGCTAGGTCTCCTGATCTCTCTCCCATTGAGCACATTTGGGACGTTATGGGAAGGCGATTGCAACCATCCCGGAATGTTGATGATTTAGCCCGACAGTTGGAGACAATTTGGCAAGACATACCGCTGACCACCATCCGTGAACTTAATCAGTCTATGCCACGCCGCACACTGGTGCCGTGGCGGAAAAAACCCCGAAACCCGAAAATAATATTTTTCGATATCAACTACTATTTTTTGATAGGCAATGAACCCCGAAATATCACTTGCATGTAAATAAATGTATTTTATTCAGTATAACTAGAAGGAAAAACTGATCTTAAACAAGACTTCCACATTCTAATTGAAATTTTGTTTTTTCATACTAAAATTTCAATATTTTTTCCAAAATTTTTGTGGATATTTATAATTATATGCCTCACGTATTTTCAATATATGTAACCTCAGCTTATTTCTGACATAAATACATTTCTTTAAAACATAGCCAAAATCATACTGTAAAGCGTAAAATATAGATATATAAAATGTTTCGTTTTCCTTCATTTCTTTAAGCCTATAAAAAAAAAGCTACACGTTCCTACACGCTCTGGATGAGTTATTTCGAAAGCAGATATTATTATGCAACTGTTCTGTGAAAATCAGCTGCAACATTTTGCAACCTTTGCTGTAACCGTGCATATAAAATCTTACTTTTAACTTATCTACATGCGCAAAAAGTATGCAAAAATATTAAGAAATGCATACGTTGTGAGGTTTTTTGCGCAAATTCCTCATTTGGCACCACTGTGCGCCGGGTGACATATTTCATCCAGGCCAGAGGTGGACCAACGCCTTATTGACTTCCTCTCTTTGTATACGGTCAAACTCCAAATCATTAAATTGCTCTGAAATTTTAATCGTTTCCATTTCTACGTATGTTCTTCACATCCACCAATTTTTATCACAATCGGACAACTCCTTCTTGGTGCGTCGATTTTTTTGTTACAGAGTATACATAATTATATCTGGAACTCTTTTTAGAAATTTAAACGTCAACGTTAACTTTCATATGTTAATTTTCACTTTAATTACACTACCTGGAAGCATACATACATACACTAAATGGAAGTTCAAATATTTATATTTCCTAGTAACAACTTGTCATTGAGGTCAAAATTATTTCAGGGCTGCACTTAAAAGTGAACTTAAACTACTTTTAACACAGTTATTAAAAAACGCGAATAAATTTTCCCTTTTGGATCATAGAACAGTCTCAAGAAAGGATGTATCAGGAAAGGATGGATCATCTGGCAACGGTCAGTAAAATATAACTTCATATTAAGGCATCAATTGCAGAATATTTATTGCACGGATATGTTCCCTGCCTAACCTTGTGCAAGAGAAAAGTTATCTCCTGTTTTGCAATTTTTTGACAACTTGGGCAGATTTCCAAGTTTTGTAGCAAAAGTACACTTGGACTTTTGAAATATGTTCTTGTTATTCTAGCATGTTTTGCTGAAATTTTGGCCAGATTAACATTTGAATAAACATATGTATCATATATTTCTCTTATTTTATATTAGTTTTTATTATAATGAGTTTCCATAATACTGATGATGCCCAAATATTATTTATTAACTCTAAGCTAATATTTTTGCATTATACAAGTCTGTGTAGTGCATATTTTCACATTTACTTTGCACATTATATTGAGTGAATATATTTAATTGGTTTTCCTTTCTATCTATTAATATACTGCTTAACTAAATGCACTGGTATTTGAGCCTGTCAAAGGTAGGGAAACTAACAATCTTGAAAAATACGTTCTGACATTTGATGTAAATAACATCTATGCTTAGGGTGTTTGCAGCAGATATAGGAACGTTACAATAAATTCAAAAATTTTGGATATTTATACCTCAGAATCTAGTAAATAATAATGCATATATTTTTTTTATTTTCGCAGAAATATGGTATAGATTACTAATATACATAATTAATTTCAATATTTTATTATTGTGAAATATTATTTTTTTAAACTTTGAAAAGTAGTATATTTCGGAGACAGTGTTTTTTTTCTTTTAATTTTTTATTACTTTAACTCAAAATATATTGAAAACTACAATACATTGCAAGGGAGAAAAATATATGTGTTAGAAAATTTTGTTTCTGAATCTTTATTTGTTTCTTTAATTTTCAAGTACTCATCTTGTAAAGTTAAAGAAGGTTGAGAATTTTCAGGTTTTCAAATTTATGATGCTCATATTTTAAAAACTAAAAGTGCTATGAACAATAAATAATAAAAATGAGCAAAATTGTAGCTTTTTGAAATCTCTACAAGTGTATATAATTGGATTTTGGATCGAGCGTTAATTTTTTTTTAATTTAGTGATTATAATTTTGATATTTTGGTATTTTAAACTAGGTATTCCAAATGGTAGAAAAGCTTTAATGCTAAAAATGTCAACATTGGTGCAGCTCAATCTATTTACTTACTCCTTGGTGTAGTATTGGTGCAAAACATGATATATTGTGTGTTTATAAAGAATAGGAGTTTAAATGAACTTCAGGTTTCTAAAGACGTTTAACGATTGGTGAAGTATGAACAGAATTGAGGGAAATATACGTAATCAGTACGTATTTATGTTTAAGAAAATAGGAGGTAAACGAACTTGAGGATTCTAAAGCCTCCTATAAGCCAGACAAGTTTATAGATTGAGATTGAATGTAAAATCTTATCATATATATTAAATAAGTTTCATTTATCTACCAAGCATGTTAAAATAATTTTATATTTTTTCATGAAGTCTATGGCCAAAGCATCTAGATGAAATTGGGGCAAAAAAACTTTAAATGTTACAAACAGTTAGCAAATCAGAGCTTTAAAAGTCTGTAGACGACACGAAATACTCAGAAAAATTCGAATGAACTTATTGTATTCTACTGGAGTTTTATTTTACAAAATGCTCTTCATGCAATATCATGTCGGCTCCATCGGACTGGGGCCAGCGACGATTTTTTTAACAAGTTTTATTTTGATTCACAATGCATGACGCTTAGAGTCGAAGAAGGTCGTCTTAATCAAATTGTGTTCAGTTAAATTCTGTCATATGGTTCATTTTATAATTGTACAAAGTTTCAAGCTTCTATGTTAGCAGGCGTTTTCTGGACCAGATTTGCCAATTTAGCTATTTTCGGGCTACATCTAGCCCTTTTTTGGAACATAAAGTACCCCATAAGGCTAAATTTAGCTAAACAATGGCTAAGTTACCAAATATTTACAATGAGTGTGTATGAAATCTGATCATTGTTTGTTATGATTGTAGCCATGAAGTATATACAAGGGTTGGGAATCTTGTCCTAGAGGATTTGATATTTTTTCAGTAGACATTTTTTCCCTATGTAACCTACCCACTGGGAGATATCGGAAATCCAGCTGACTTAGGTTCTGACTAGCATATGATTCTATAAGTGTGCAATAACTCTGCTTTCTAGGTCACCAGGAGTAAGGGATATTTCCTAAGGGAAATTCCGTATTGCAGGAAAGATCACACTTAGTCACCTACAAATTGCACTGGCGGAGGGGTTCCGGGTTTCATTTATCTCGAAAATCTTGATAATTTAAATGTTCAATATATGGTAATTTTAATTTTGTAAAAAATTTTGCGCCTCACGTGTGAGGGTGGATTCGTGTGAGGTCACCCTGATTTAGATAAATTGCCCATGAAATCTGCTCTAATGCAAAATTGTCATGGAAAAAGTATAATGCCCAGTTATGTTTTAAATTAACTAGGACATTAAAAAGTATTTAAAAAAGGAACAACTATTGATACTTGATGAAATATATAACTTTGAAATAGGATGTATAAATGTTACTGACATAATTTTCAACTGCAGCAAAAAGTGTTTTGATCGAAAATTGTATTCTGTACTTTAAGGAAATAAAATGAGTTGTGTAGAACATAAAATATCTGATGAGGGCAAAACATGACTTTCCTTATATAATGCAATTAATTTACTACATTTACATTAAAAAATAGGTTATTCTTATAGTAGACGCTTCTATTCTTTCCAAGATATTGAATTTCCGACAATTAGTAGTCATTTCCATTGATTTAGCGTCATGTTTATCAATTTGGCGACATTTTCATTAATTTGGAAACATTTAAAAAAGTCGCTATGTTGGCGGCATTCCGTGAAATTCGTCGTAAAAATGTCGCCGAGCGTTATGGACGGAGAACTAAGTTATTTTTATAACAGATAAATTACTACTGGCGTTAAAATACAAAAGTATTACTCAAATTATATTTTCTCATAAATGGAACGAGCTAGATCCACGAGAATGATGTCACTAAATTTATTGCATGATATTACATATGAAATATTAACATGTTTTTCAACAGTTAATATTTTTTTTTTAATTTATGGGATTTTGTTTGTAAATGTATTTCAAAAATGTACAATATGCCGAGAACGGTCGTTCTAAAGTTTATGTCAATCGTTTCTAGGGGAAAATTACTTAAGAAAAGTCTATTTGCGTAACTTTATTAAAGGTTTTGATTTTTGTTGATTTTTTTAAAATTTCACTCAAAATTTAGGTGGGTTCTGAGCATTCGATTGTGTTTAAAAACAATAGGCTTCCAGTATTCACGGATTGTAATTTTTGCACAAAATTATATTCGAATCGCTCCATATGCTCGTGAGATGTCGTCTTCACAGACTCACTGACCACTCATACACACACACACACACACACACACACACACACACAGATAGACATCAACCTAAAAATGTTCGATTCTTGATCAGGGGTGCTTGGAACGTGCTCTCGAGTAGAAAATTCGAATTCGAATTTTCGACCCCGTCACAATATTTTCCTTATACATCATAGAATGTATATAAGGAAAGTAAAAATTAGAATGAGAAAAATGCTACATATGTGTGTGCCGCTGTTTTGTTATTATTTTGCCCGAAGAATCATTATAATTCATACACACATAATATACTGCGTATTTTTTCACTAAATAAAATATCTTAACTTGCAAGAAAAATCTTACAACCCGAAATTTTCAATTTTAATGAAACATTTATGGTCAAAAGCATAAACAAATTTCATCATTATGAAAAAATATATCCTCTAAATACCAACAGCAGCACTTAAAATATTTAATTAAAAATTTTCTCATGCTGCACAAATTGTTTTCGTTCTGCACAAATTGTGCACTGCTGTAAGTTAACTAACACCACTATCTCTGCCCCATTAGAAATAGTTGAAAATCCGGCTCCATTAGGCACTAACCCATGATCCATACTATAAGTATGGTAAAATTCAGACTTCTTGGTGACTAGAGGGGGCTTTAAAAATTATGTAAGCACAAACACGTTGGACAATTATTATATAGATACGTCATACTTTATTACTTAATTTGGCGCATTTTTCGCATACTATTATGTTCATAACTAAACATTTATGTGTGTGTGTGCTTGCATGTGTATGAAATATACAATTGACAATACTGTAACAAGCATCAACAAATTACCCTTTATTACAATAATTCCCAAAATACAATTTGTATCGACTCCGAAAACTCACACCCCTTACACAAACTATCCGCATAATTTTCATGTATATCGAAAATGAAACTTTTAAGAATAATGTCCATTTTAAGAGAAGTTTTGGATTTGTTCCAAATCTGAGCATCTTATCTACAGCTCAATATTCTAGCACTTTAAACATTTGTACGTCTGGTTAAAGCTTTTCCCTGAAGCCCACATCAAAGGGATGGATCTGACGAAACTTGTAAATGGTACATTATCTGCAATTTGCATGAACATGAATCTTCAGAACTCTAATGTTGTGCATGTAGTTTTAGGAGTGCCATTAGAGCAAAGTAAAGCACAAAATCATTATTCTTAAATATTATCTGATTTATGCCATAACATGTCTTCTTGTATATAAAAACTTTCCATTATATAAAAAAATTGTTTGTTGTATATATATATTGTTTTCTGCATATAGAAAATGTTTCTTATATGTAAAAATCTGATGTGGGCAGCACATGACTTTCTCTGCAGGCTTATATCCACGTTCTCTTTACTTCACTTAAATTTAGTTCACTTTTATTTCAATTTTTGTTCTCATTTGTTAACTGGACTTATTTTCAAAGGTGGCGTAGAGAAAGTACGAAAAAACTAAAATATCTCGAGAAAGGCTAGTCCTGGTGTAAGGGGATTGATCTTATTTTTTTCTTCCTTAAAAATTACGTATTAAACAAGCATTTAATGAATATATTTGAGTATACGTAGTTATTTATTTTAGATTTTGGCGATTTTTGCGGGTCATTTTGCAAAAAAAGGCAGTTTATTTGTTTCCGAACCGTACCAAAATATAATCAGCTCCAGGGTATTCCACAAGTGACTTACCTGTTGAATTTTGTGAAATTCGGTCCATTAGTATTTTAGCTTGAGTGGATACAAGCTTTTGCGGGCCATTTCGCAAAAAAAGGCGGGTTCTTTTATCCCGAATCGTACCCAAAACTAATCAGCACCAGATTCGCCCACAAGTGACTTACCTACCACATTTTATGAAATTCGGTTCATTAGTTTTTTGTTAGAGTAAATACAAAATCTGCACAGACAGACAGACAGACACACAGACACACACACACACAGACACACGCACAGACGTCAAGCCCAAAAACACTTTTTTCGTATTCTAGAGGTCTCGAAACGTGTAGTTCCGTCGAAAACTCGAGTTGCGGTTTTCGGCATGATTCCAATACTTTCCTTATACATTACCATGTATTGCAGGGAAAATAAAAACTGTTTGTTGTATATAAAAACTGTTTGATATATAATGTTGAATAACTTCATTATGAAGATTATGAGTCTTTAGGATTTCCAATGCTTGAAAACTAAAACCAATACCTGACCATGCCTTTTAGAAGCATACTTTGGATTAAAATTTCCCCGGAACTCACAGCAAATTTTCAAAAACTAGACAAATATTTACTAATATGCCCTTTTAGAGCAAAAATTATAAGCATGTTGTGACTTCACAATTTCCGAGAACGTATTCCCCCGTTGTATGTGTCCCTGTAGCAAACATTTGCAACGAACACTACCCCAGATAAGACGTCAAAATGCCGGTGAACTGCCTTGAAAGAACTTCTTTTCCTCTCGCTTCATGGCTTGAGATTCATTTCAAAAATCGTAAATTTCATAGATCCACTTAATAAATCACAGAAAATATAGTAATTACATTTTTTGATTAGAATGCAAAGATAGCATGTCCAGAAATATGTCCAAATATATCAGATATGTCCACATTTATGCCCAGATATGTGCTCTATAATTATATCCAAACTTAAAATCGTGTGAATTTTCAATCCTCCGTTGCGAGAAAGTTAAAATGAAATTTCATAAAATATGACTTTTTCGATGTATTTTTCAAACAAATGAAATATGAAGAGATTATTAAGGATTTGGTACAACGGTCGCTAGAAACAGCAGTTTTCTACATTTTGATGGTGTAAAAAAAATTCAAACTCTGCGATAATATTTTCGAACGGTAAAGAACCGATTTGTGCGAAAATTTCTTAAAATGACGTGTGCTATTTTACCGCAGATGCCGAACTTGCTGAGCAAAGTGATGCTTCTCTTGATTTTGCTTGCCTTGAAGTAGAAAGCAGTCCTGAAGTAAAACACGTTTAAATTAATTTATTCATCATTTGTTCATACTTGTAGCACATAAAATACCTTATCACTTAAAAACCACGATCGTCTTCAACTGCAAATTAATCACGATGTTTCGATTGACACTTATGTATGGAGACGTCGCGGTCATGTCACAACCTATCACCGTCTTACACCACCTAGTCGAAACAAGACCAAGAGAGGGTTACTAACACTGTAAGATTACTTATGGCTAGATTATATAGAGAAAAATGGCCAGCTTGCCAACTATTAGGGCCAATTATCTAATAATATTATATATATGGCTAATAATCTGCAATCTCTTATAATCCAATTTTAATATGTCACAAGATGCACGAAACATAATAAAAGAAATATCTCATAATATATATAATATAATAAAAGAATATCTCTGTTTGCGATTTGGGGCATAACTGAATATCTTTACGGTACACAGCCGTGAAATGTTGTGCAGAAGTCCCTCAACTTCCGAAAGGAAATATTTGTATTAGTTTAAAAGTTGTTAATTTAATAGTTGAAATTCGATTACATCCCAAAACAGCGATTGTTACTTTCCTTATATACATAATGCATAAGGAAAGTATTGTGACGGGGTCGAAAATTCGAAATCGAGTTTTCGACGGGAGAGCACGTTTCAAGCATTCCTGATCACGAATCAAACACTTTTGAAGTGATGTCTCTGTGTGTGTGTATGTCAGTGAGTCTGTGGAGACGATAACTGACGAACGAATGGACCGATTCGAAACAAATTTGGTACAAAAATCCCAATCCGTAAACACTGGAAGCCTATTGTTTTAATACGTAATCGAATGCTCAGAACCTCCCTAAATTTTCGAATAAAATTTTGAAAAATAGTCAAAAAATCAAAACCACTAATAAAGTTACTCAAATAGACATTTCTTATGTAATTTTTTATTAGAAAACGATTAACATAAATTTTAGAACCCTAACATGAACCGTTCTCTAGATATTGTACATTTTTCAAAAAAATTATTAAAAAGTCATATAAAATGAAAAAAAAAATATTTCCTATTGAGAAACATGTTGACTTTTCATATGTAATACCATGCGGGTGACATCATTCTCGTGGATCGAGCTCGTCCCATTCATGAAAAAAAATACTTTGAGTAATACTTTTATATTTGAATGCCAATAGTCATTTATCTGCTGTAAGAACAACTTATTTCTTCGTCCATAGCGAGATTTTGGCGACGAAATTGGCGGAATGTCGCCAACTTGGCGACTTTTTAAAATGTTGCCAAATTAACGAAAATCTCGCTAAATGGATAAAAATGACGCTAAATCAATGAAAATGACGACTAATTGTCGAAAATTCAATATCTTGGAAAAAATATTAGTATCTACTATAAGAAAAACCTATGTTTTTTCTGTAAAAGTAGTAATTTCATTACATTATATAAGGAAAGTCATGTGTTGCCCACATCATATTTTTTTTAATTTGTAGCCCCTTATACTACTGGTAAAATAAAAAATACTTTTGGATTATAATTGCAACTGAAAGTACCGCTAATGTAATAAAAATTCAATAAATTCGCTAAGAGCAACATACTACACAAAACAATAGAGTCGACAGGTTTAGAAGGTAAAAAGCAGGTTTTTCGTCAGGACACACAAGAAACGTACGGAAATGATTTTTAGTGGTGTCGAGGGATCGAGCCCAGGTGTACCGTGCGCAACCCTACAGACTTAACCAATGTATTATCTTGTCTCATTAATACATTTAAAGAGTTTGTTAGTTTGAATCTAGACAATCAAAATTATCTGTTTTGCCTCAAGTTAATGGCTAGAAAGTTACTAACCACAACAAATAATCGCTACATTTATAGATGAAAGGTTAGACGTGAATTTTTAAGGCTAAATATCTTAATGGCTAGATCTAGCCCTAAAATGACAAAATTGGCAATTCTGTACCGGGATCACCATATACTCAATAATATTTGACATATACAATTTTCGACAGAAATCCCTTACACCATACAGGCCATGTTAAATAATATCTTACTTAATAAAGAAAGTTGGCTTTCATCTGTGTGGCTGTTCAGTTTGTTCTAAACATCGTAGAATTATAAACTTTAGTACACAGATACTTCAAGGTACGAATTGGTACACCTGGATATTTTTCTTTATTTCGAATAAGATTTTTGGTAATTTTATAGGCCCGAATTTCCACTGCGACAGATAAAAACAACCTACGATACTCTGTTAATCAAATTTCATTCAAGTTACTGCAACAGGATCATAGATACGCGTCTCGCTCGCGAAGCAGCAGTCGGACAACTGGCGTTTCGGTAGTAGGATTTACAATTCAGAAATTGAATGTCCATATTTTTACAAATAGATAGTTCAATGCTTAAATATAAGATTGTAACAATATAAGTATTCCTCGGAAAAATCCTGTTTCTGTGATAAAAAGTTATCAAGTTTGAAATTAAGATTCTAAATGGGGGTAAAACGAATACATTTGATGGACGGTCTTGCCGGGTGGAGGGTATTTCTTAAGTCTTTAGTATTTTAACAAAACAAAACCATTTTTGTTGATTCCATGGACCAGGGCAACGCCGAGTAATTTTTTCTAGTAGTACAATATAGCACGAGTACTCAAACATTCATCAGTCACAACACGCTAACTGTGTTTTCTCGGTGACAACCACTTATCAGAACAGAACAGACACAGTAATGATCATTGTGACAAAACTACCTATAGTAAAGATTTTAAGATATCTCTGGTAGAAATAGGATAATTAGTCGAGTACTTAATTAATTCTTAATTTTATTCAGCGCATGCTTTTAGTTCTGAAGTCATTTTACGGTGATATATCGCATTGTCTCTCTTTAATAGATTATAAGAAAATAATACTTCCCCTCCTTTTAAATAACTTTACAAGAAAATCGTTGCGCATTTCCCTTCCCAGATTAAAAGCTTGAGCAACACATCTGAAATTAGTGATATCAAAGTTACCAGACGTAATCCTTTCAAGAGAAGTGAGAATTAATGCGCGGAAATTATCCTTATGTCGTGTTTCTGACAAAAACAATGGCTCGTTCTCATTAAAAAACCGTCAGAACATTATACCAAAGGGATTAAAAGAATTCCTATTTGGGAAGAACAATGGATTCAGCATAAAAAGTGACATCCCAAGAATTTTTTTTAAATTTACTTACAATGGGTTGCATTGTCCTATAGACAGGAATTAAGCGACACTTGGTGGTTGAAGTGTGAGATATAATGAAAGAAAATTCTGAGTGAGGGGTGTATTGGGGAGAAATACTGAGTGCGGTAAACCATTTAGCTTTTGTTATATATACATAATAACTTACAGTTTAAGTCAACTGGTATTATAATCAGTATCAACATAATAATTGCTTAACGTGATTTTGTATTTCAGGACCCTTTAAAGGTCCCCCTTTATAGTACCGTCCGCGAGATAGAACATATCAGATTCGGATTTTTGATTTTTTCCTACAAGGCAGAGAATATAGGGGATTTTAGAGGGTCTTGCCAGACCCTCATAGAGCTCCATGGGAACCTAGAGGGCAGAATATTTACACTTATAGTATCCCGGCCGCTCACTTCGCTACTCATACCCCCGGATGAGTCAGGCGACCTGGGCCTTTTACACTTATAGTATTGTTGATGGGGCAGAACCGAACGGATCTGGATTTTAGATTGCTACCTGTCGATTAAGAAATGGAAAGGAGGGGTACATAAACATCCCATTTTTGAGGTGATGTCTGTGTGTGTGTGTATGTATGTTCATGTGTATGTATGTTAATATGTGTGTATGTACATTAGTGTGTGTATGCATGTTTGTGTGTGCATATATGTTAGTGTGTAGATTTACTGCGTGATATCACTACCAGAACGATACGATCTATCGTACCTGCCTCATTTCAAAATATATTTTTTATTGTATTTCACAATGTATCTTACCCTGGTGTACGATCGACTTGCACATTGATAAAACAGTGTTTCATATGGTTTTATAATAAAACAGATTGCACACTTTGAGTTAAAAGCTGCGCAGCTTGCCTAAAATCCAAAGTCCAATGCAACACCCAAGTTTCTGGGAGAAACTAACAAGTTAGAGAAGTGCAATATCAGTTTGTTTATATCGATATCATGAGACCATTAATGCGTTTGGAAGCTCTTTCCTACTGTCTTACATGTGTAGATAGATACATGCATTGTTCTGAGGTATACCTCCGTGATTGGCCAAACTGTTGAAATTATTGCTGAGACGTTTATATGAGTTGCATATCTAGATTTGGAATACTAAAAAAAATCTTAACTGACAGAGGATGTAATTTTGAAAGTGAATAGTTTCATGTTTTTCCTAAGTCATACAAAAGAATCAGACAACGACTTACCATCTGATAGCCAATGGATCCGTGGAGCGTTTCACAGACAGCTCAAATCAGCTTTTAAATATCATAATACGGAAAACTGAACCTCCCCCCCCCCATGATCCTTCCTTCTATTCTAATGAGTAGTCTCAGTATTCTAAAGGAAAATGTAAGCATTTTATTAGTCGAGTTGGTACATGGATTACAATTACATTTACCTAGTGAATTTTTAGCGATATAGGTAAAGTATTCTAATTTCGCTGTTTATACAGAACCTCAGGCACCACATTCTAAAGTTAAGGCTATTTAATGCATATTGTCACGCTTCTTAAAATGTATTTGTATAAAAGGATTTGCATACAACTTCGTGACACGATGAGTATTACGACAGACGTGCAATAGTCCATTTCTTGTTCTCAAACACAATGTTAAAGCATTTTTTATTTTAGCAAGTTGAAGAGAAACAACGGTTTTAAACGATAAAATAAAACCTGCATATATCTTTGATCAAGATGATAGCTTGCTGGTATCCAGTCTAATTTTTCAGTTCCTGATATCAATTCCAGTCTTCCAGCTCCTGGTATCAGTAAGACTCCAACAATTTATTTTCTGAACTTCGCCAAATCAGCGAGAATGATTTAACCCGCAAGAACAAAAGGGTTTCCAGACCAGCAGAGCAGGATCGGGAAGCGAGAAGAGAAAGGAAGGTGGAAGCAGTGTCCGTCCAGCGTCGTGGCAATTTTCAAGAGATAATGTGCGAATTCAAAGTTTAAGTGTCTTATTATTTACTTTTATACTCTCGTCTAATAAAATGTGTCTGTGTGATGTTAAGGTTTATTAATTTCAGTGGGCCTTTTATCGGTTGATTCTCATCGGGTGGAATAAAATGAAAGCGTACGAGGTTTGTAAAATGGAAAAGAATGGAGTCATGGCAAAAGAAGAGCATCGGCAATTTACAGGCGTAACACGGCAGGATAGATTATTTTGAAAATAATAATCATTCCTGGAACGAAAAGCAACATTAAATTAGTATATATTTGCTGAATAGATGTAGAATACCCCTTGAATCCATTAGTTAATGCACCAGCATTATAGTGCGTGTGGTTATGATATGTCAATTGATTGCATTTGTTATAGAAAATTAGTACTTTAGTGCTATTGAATACGTCAGTGTTTATGATACATTGGTTCTCTGTTAATATTGTTATTTGATTAGTTGAATACGCTAGTGTTCATGATAAATTGGTTCTTTGTTAATATTGTTATTTGATTAGTTCAATACGCCAGTGTCCATGATAAATTGTTCTTTGTTAATACTGTTATTTGATTAGCTGAATACGCCGGTGTTCTTGATAAATTGGTTCTTTGTTAATATTATTATTTGATTAGTTGAATACGCCAGTGTTCATAATAAATTGATTCTTTGTTAATATTGTCATTTTATTAGTTGAATACGCCGGTGTTAATGATAAATTAGTTCTATGTCAGTATGTAATTTGATATTTGAATACACCAGTATTTTGGGTAATATTAAGGCCATGATTTACTGTATGGGGTTGAATACATCAGTATTTAGAATAAAATTAGGTTATTATATAATTTTAGTGTATTACGTAAAAGGATGCACTATAGTCAAGTGAGTATCAACTGTTGGTTCGGTAAGTTAACATATGAGATTCAAGTAGAGGTTGAGATTATTAAAAATGTCAACGGATGTTAGAGTTATTGAATTTAGAAAGTAGTTTACAATATTTTAGTCCTAAAATTAATGAATTTATATACATTTCAAATGTATTCAGATATTACGCTAGTCGTCATTGGAATTTTGTATTTTAGAAAATGATCTCACTTTAGATAACTTCTTTAATGATATCTCCTGTCCAACATTAATTTTTTGGAGAATTATGTTGTTATGATATCATGACATATGATGATTATACATTTCATTTCTATTGTAGGATGAAGTTAAATTTAGATTAATAACAATCGAGAATATTTTTTGTGAATGGTTGATATACATTTGGCTCTTTAACGAAGCGATATATAACATTCAGAGTTGTCATAAATTGTTTTAATAAAAGTGTTATACTGCTTATATTAAGTAAATAATTTAAATAAAGACAATACGTATTATTTATTATTTTTACAACGTGGGCATTTTTTTTAGACTTTAAGCACTTTAGAGGTAAACCAGTCAACTATCTCTCGTGATCAGTTATGGCATTCCTTGTGAAAAATGTGGAAGATGATTTGATATGTTTGACGGAAGAATTGGGGATAATTACTAAACCTGAATTTGAAATTTTGGATTTACGTAGAGAAACTCGTGGATGTGAGTTCTATGATAAAGAATTTACGAAAGAACTCCTCCTCCTTACTCAATTATTAAGAAATTGCAAATGATGAAAAGTAAAGAAAAGATCAAATAAACAAGAAAGATCAATCATGCTTAAGGCATCGATCATGAAACACTTTCCAACTTCAATGCAATTTTATTTGAGCATGTCTAAAATGCAATACATTCCTCGGTAATATTATAAAACTTATCAGAATACTACAGTAATTTATTATATTTTAAAACTTAAACCTTCATCGAAAAAAAGGAACATCATTCAAATGGCGGCATTGAAATATAAATTGCCTGGCTTAAACATCTCTAAAATGTGACACATTCCTCGGTAATAAATTTAGAATTATCATAATACTACAATAATTATGTTAGAAAACTTCATCGAAAACAACTGAAATTCATTCAAATGACGTCATAGAAAAAATAACACGCCTGGCTCTTTCTATAAAAGCAGCATTTCATTCATAAGTAATTTCCCATTCATGTCATTCATCACAATACTATAATAATTTACTTTATTTAAAAATTAAGACCATGGAGCTACAAGTAATTAAACTCGAAAACTTCGTAAAACTTGCGTAACACTTCGTAAAACTTGCGTAACACACTTATGCGTAAAACTTCATCGAAAAAAATCGTCCTTCTCCTTGTAAAATCAATGAATATTTTATTCATATCAGCTACGCAGACTCCATGGACTAAATGATTTTGTGTGAAATAAATACAGCAATTCTAATACAACTCATTCTACATATTTTGCTGTTTACAGTTTACATAGGTGAAAAATAGGCTTCGTTGCAGAAATAATCAAATTTGGATGAGAATTTAAACACACATATATTGTAATTGCGTTATTTCAGTATGTAGATGCACAGAATTTAAGCAAAAATAAAGTGGTTTTAGGACGGATACGACACTCAATATGAATTAAAAAGAACTTTAAAAATCCCGATTTTGAGACAAGATGGATGCCATATATCTATCATTTTGAAGTGGGTCACTTGATCTTTTCATATCATGGTCACGTGATCGCTTCATATACGAGGTGTTATTTATATTTTAATTCTTATTTAAAAAACTACTGAATATATTTCGCTGATGTTTTTTATATATTTTAAGGAACAATTTGAATATTACCTAAAATTTTCGAAGCAATTTGTGAATTTTAAATTCGCTTAAAAAATGCTCGAAAAATTAAGTCCCATAGGGCACAATGTATTTCATTTTTACAACCCGGGTGCAATACAAAACTAATTGGGTGATATTATTCATTTATATTCCTATAGGTCCTACAGACCGTCTGAACAACATACTAAAATTTTCTTTTGATTCATCTTTACGGCAGTTATCGTGCTAACGGACAGACAGACAGACAGACTGACAAAATGAACAAAGTCATAAACACTTTTCAACCTTGTTATAAAGTGTTAATAAAAAAGGATAAAAAAAAAGAAAATATCAAATAGAAATGATGAAAAAAACATAAAAGATAAAATGGAATTTGTGGTAGAATTACTCAAAATCGAAAGGGGTATTACACAGAATTATATGTTCTCAAATTTAGGGAGTAGTGACAGCTCAAAAGCAGTTTGGAATTGATAAAATTGATGCCAAAATTCGTCTTGAAGAAAGAAAATATTATGTTATATCTCGCAATTTTTGAGAGATAAGCTAAAAGAGCCCACGTAGATAAGAAGAATTCTGTGTCAAGTCTGCTGTCACTGTTACCTTCTGAGATCATACAATTAATTCATTGCACGGAAGTCATATGAAAAATTTGAAGATTATGGATACGTTAAGGGTATTCCTTTGAAGAGATTCAAGATGAATCCAGACAGCTTTCGGAAAAGTTCGTGCAGCTACAGAAATTTCCCGAGATATCGTGGCGTGATTTTGTATTTGAATTAACTAAGTGAACTTACTACTTTGAACAGTAAACTGATGGGCTCGACATTAGATATTTTGATAGCCTAAAGAAATTGGTGATTAATGATCAACTAAAGAAGAAGTTAACTGGGGAAGTACGTGAGCATTTCTTAGATGAATGGTTGAAAATTGTAGCTCCAAATATGTTGGCAGACAAGTTAGATGAATATGAAATTATACGTGTAAACTATAAGAAATCAACAGGTATAGTCCGGAAAGAGAAAGTTGATTATCACCAAAGCGAATTTAGGGAGGAGAAGTATTTTTGACCACTACCAAACATCAGAGGTTTCAACGAAAAATTTTGGAAAAATGAAAGTGCTCCAGGAAGTGGGAATCAGCGTTACAAGAGAAGGCCAGGGTACAATTTAAGAAATGAATATTCTTAAATCAAATATAAATCTACTTGCTTTTCATATGGAGCTGAGGGTCATATTTACAAATTTTGTACAGTAAGGAATATTCAGAAAAAATCACACAAAACTAATACTCTAAGCAATGATATTCGAACTATAGATTCCAAACACGAAAATGACTCCCAAGTTCTGACAGGCACGAATTACAGTACCGGTGTCAGTGCAGGATAATACCAAAAATAATATGGATACCCTCCGCACCATAAATATAAAATGTGGAGAAACTTCGCTGGAAGGCATAGTAGATACGGGGGCACAGATCTCAGTGATACATGAAGATTTAGTAATGAACTTTCATTGTGAAGGAGAAGGGAGAATTAAAATTGTTTCAGCTTTTGGAAAAAGTGAGATCGCTCCATTGAAGGTGATTCATATGAAAATTGATAACAAACTGCATGGTGTTGTCCCCATAATATGTGTAGTTTCTAAAAAACTAACAAGTGATATGCTGGTACATCTTATGAGCTGCTGCGGTGGAATACACAATTGCATGAATTTGATGTTCTAGGAGGCTTCCGACATCTTTCGGTCCCCTTTGCCTCAAGGCATCTGACCGCTTCTTCTTAGTTTAGTTCCCTCTTTCTCTTTTTGCCCTCTAGTGGCCCTCTTTTTTTTTTTTTTTTTTTTTTTTTTGCTGTAGTTTGTTTTTGGTTATTTTTGTCTTCCCAGTGGACTTTCCCTCTGTGCCGTTTTATCTTTTTGTCGTAGGTGAGTGTCTCTTCGTCCCCGGTATTTCTTTCCCTTCTGGGATCGCCATCCTCTTGGGCCTTCACGCTCATTTTGGGCTGCGCCCTCGCCCCTCGTTCGGTTCTCTCTGCGCGCCTCCTGCTTGGCCCTCCCGGGGGTCATCTTCCCCCCCCCTTTTTTTTTTCTCTTAGTTTTAGATTTCCTTTTTCCTTTAGGTTTATAATTAGGTTAAGCTAACCTGGCAGTAAAGGTATAGGTCCGGGTTACGACAGCGCCTCTTTAAGTTGTATACTGCCTCTGCATAACTACCGAAGGGTAGAAAGTCGGAAACCTCAGCAAAAAGAACAAATCTTCTGGCTTGCCATTAAACGGGCAATATTCCTCGGCACTTCTGGATGGTCACTGCAATCGACATCTATCGTTTCCCGCTGCCATGGTGCCCCTTCTCCCCTCAGGAGTTGGGGCTTTTCTATCAGCCTAGTCGACCTCTTCTTGGGGAAGCTCCCCGGGGATCGTCTGTGCTGCTGCTGCTTCTTGTTGCTGTTCCAGGGGGTGGGGTGTGTGTGGTCTTGGGTTCAGAAATTGATTCTTCTATTCTCGGCGTTATGTCCATTTTTGGTGCAACGTCTGGTAACTTCCACGTCACCCTGTTCTCCTGGACCTCAGCTTGCTCGTCTGTTGGCGGCAATCAGTCGTGGGGGTAACGAACCTGTTAGCCTTGAGGTAGATCAGGTCCTCACGGTTGTCTGATAGGAGTCTTCCGATCCTGGCGGAAAGGAGGAGAATGTGGGTTTTAACCAGGAAGTAATGAAGGAAAATGATCAAAAAGAAAATACGTGTAGTGATCATGGTACTGTGAATGCTACTCAGGTAGAGAGTGACGGGTAACAAGAGAGGAAGTCACGTAAGGATGGCGAAGTAAAGAGCCAGTTTATTCAATTGCAGCAGAAAGATGAGACGTTGATAAAAGTCTGGGACTACGCAAGAAAGGAAAAACTGCATACGAGATAATTGACGAAGTGTTGGTCCATTATGAATAGATTCCGGGTGAGACAGTCAAACAAGAATTTACCGATCTGCAAACGCCTCGATGTTCTTAGAATTGCTCATGAGATCCTATTAGCTGGCTGTTTAGAAGAACAAAAGACTAGGCGGCAGAGAATTAAATTTTCATTCATTTGTCCTACCCTGAAACAATATGTGTCTAAATTTTGTGAAATCTGCAAGACTTGTCAGAATAGACGAGTTGTTACATACAGGGGCAGCAATCCCATACAACAGAGAGCGAGACCTGAAACACCTCTCGAAATTTGGAGTTTAGATTGCATTGGCCCGTTAGAACCTCCTTTCAGGAGAAGACATGAATATATTATGTGTGCGATAGATCTGTGTACAAAATAGGCTGAAGCTATTTCGGCTAAAGAAATCGGTGCAAAAACAACACGCAATGCATTGATGAAAATTTTTACTCAAACCGGGTTTCCAAATTTGATCTGCACTGATTAAGGAATAAACTTCACAGCTAAATTAACTGAAGCATTTTTAGGTATATTAGGGATTTCTCCCAGATTTTCTATTCCTGGACATTCCGAAAGCATGGGTGCTGTGGAAAGATGGAATAGAAATTTGAAAAATATGATGAACAAAACTATTCATGAACATGGGCGGAATAGGGATATACACTTTCCCTACCTTCTGTTTGCATATAGAGAAGTACACAGTAGTACAACAGGTATATCACCATTTCTGACAATATACGGACGCCTACCTCCAGGACCACTTGCTCTACTAAAAGATGTATGGATCGGTGAAAGGAAAATTCCTTCCAGGGCATCCCGAACTGTTGAGGAATATCTACAAGATCTAATAGAGAAATTGAAAAACGGGCATGAAATCGCAACTGAGATCTCCGAAGTAACCCAAGAAAATTAAGCTTCTAGACACAATTTGAGTTCAAAATAAAAGCAGTTTAACCTTCATACGTTGTTCAAATTTAGTATACACCTGAGGTGTTCGGGTCAAAAATGACCCATGGTGTTATTTTCAATATTATTGTATTGAAGTCACACTTTATAAATATTAGTAATGTAAATATATAATATATGTAATGTAAATATATAATACGTATATGTAATGTAAATATATAATATGAATAAATGCAATGTAATATATAAATATATAATGTAATTCAATCATTCATTCCTGCAAATCACTGTAAACTTTCAAATACAATACAATGAAGTATTTTTCCTGTATTTATTACATATATTTATTTTTATATAGTAGATATTTTTATATTTTAGAACATTCGTTGATGAAAGCAAAATTACACAGTACAGACTAAATATTTGTGAAATATCTAGCTTACCGCCAACAACACAATTCTGGAAGTTGTTCCGTTTATATACAATTGTTACACACTTCAATGAAATGTTTCTTACAAGTGAAGTGTCCACATTTGAAACACTTTACATAACTTGTGTTGTCAGTCTGTGGGCACAAGTGACATCTTCCCTTTTAGCCAGCAGTTGCTACACTTCCGGATGCTTCAGGTCGGGATTCAGGTTGTACTGAATTTAGAATATTCATCGTCAATTCTCAGGTTGCCCTTGCTCTTGGCAGATGTTTTCTTCCGTCAATGTGGTGGGTTACCAAAGTCATACCAAGCTTCTCAATGAAGATTCTCCTTTTGCGAAATGACCTCAGCTTCCATGCTGGATTGATCTTGATAAACAATAGGAATGCATTATACACCGAAATGTCCAGAATGTTGGAAAAAACTACAATGGGCCATCTGTTTGTCTTCCTCCGACAGGAATAGTGGGAGACCAAGTTATCTAACGTGACTACCCCTCTATTGGTGATGTTATAGCCCAAAATGATTTGAGGTTTCTTTGTGACTGTGTCTACTATTTTACTGTCATGGTGAAGAGTGCTCTGGAGAACCACACACTTGCCTCTCTTCGGGATGTACGATACAAGAGTTGCATCCTTAGTGAATGCAAATCTTGATGTGTAGTTTCGGGCCCCTTTTGCAAACAACTGCAGAGGAATTGTTGGTTTATTCTTTCTCATTGTTCCAATCATTGCCAGTTATTTTTCTCAGAAGAAGCTGTTCAATTTCATACGACGTGAAAAAGTTATCACATGTTACATTATGTCAATTCAAACCTTGAACGAGATCGTTGACAACCCTGAGATCTTGGTTTCGTTCTCGTGCAGAACCAGGCTTATTTCCAAGGTATATACCATACATAATTGGTAGTGTTGTCACAAAGTACCCAAAATTTTATGCCGTGCAAGGCTGGTTTCATGGGCATGTACTGGCGGAATGAGCACCTTCCTCGGAAAGCTACCAGTTGTTCATCCACAGTAACGTACATTTCAGGGTTATACAATTGTCACAGCAATAATAATTAATAGGGACATTATCACATCAATAATAATTGAATAATATATTGGATTAATTGAATAATATATTGGATTTTATATATTTTATTTTTCCTATGCACTAAAAATTCAACATGGGTCAAAATTGACCCGAACTACTTATGTGTTACAATTCTTACTGCAAAAAAACTACCATTTGAGAAAAAAAAATTACACATAACTGAATATTTACTATGGCTATGAAAACAAAGTCATAAAATATTTTTGAAAAATCCCCCAAAATATAATAGATCTATCTATACGAAATAAATTTGATATTGGTCAAAAAAGACCCGAACGCTGCAGGAAGGTTAAGATCGGAAATACAGTTTTAATTTTACTACCCTCATCTACCCATATGTGTAAAAACACTTGGATTGATCCTGTGACGGTTATCAAGCATACCAGGCCAAATTTGGCAGTTGTCGAATACGACGACGGAAATCAAAGACAATTACATGTTAACAAACTGAGACCCCACATCAATCGTATCGAACAAATCGGACTTATTTTTGTCGAGGACAAAGACTGTCACTTCAATTAGAAAAATATATGAATGAAATGCTATGAAAATATTTAATAACATTTTACTATTATTGTGTTTTGATATATAATATGTGTGAATATTGTATAAGATGTACCTTTCCAAATTGTAACACGGAATGAAAAATTATTGTTTAGCTATTAGGTTTTTTTTTCTTGAAAATATTATGTGTTTCGAAATAGATCGTAATAACTGTGTTGTTAAATCTACCTGGTGGTCAGAATTAAAACGCCCCTACTCTGAGCTCTCTATAGATCGAACTACTCAGTGTAAAGGCTCCAAAATTGATGAAAATATTATTCAAGACATGGGGAAAGGGATTACGCGAAAAAAAAATTAGTTCCAGAAACACCGATAGGTGGCGATGTACAGCAGAAAATATGCTGAAAAGACACAAAATACACATTTGTAACACATTTTATTCGAACGTACCAAACATTCATATCACAAGGACCTTATCGGTGCAGGGAATTCTGCTCAATATGGTTCCCTTCTTCAAGATGCAAAATCTGCAGTCTGTGGAAAGCTTGTTCAACTGCGGATCGTAATTGGTCGATTGAGATGCTTCTCACATGCAGAGTGATACTGTCTTTCAAATCTGCCAAGGTTACCAGACGTCCTAGATAAGCAAGACTCTTTAAGTATCCCCACAGCCAAAAATCTCAGGTATTAAGATCTGAAGAACGAGATGGCCAGGTTGTTGGAAACGCACGACTAATTACTCTACCATTAGTAAAATGTTGCCGAAGAAACTATTGCACACAGAGTCCAATGTGTGGAGCCGCTCCATCTTGCATAAAGGTAATTGAATCAAGACATTGATACTGTTGAAGTTGGGGTACATCAAAAGTTTCGAGCATATTTTTGTACCTCCTGACCGTCACGGTGCATGTCACAGGGCCATTGGGAGTAGCCTCTTCGAAAAGGAAAGGTCCAAGAATGAATGTGGCTGTGAATTCACACCAGACTGTAACTTTCGGTGAGTGAATTGGAAACTCTTGGAAGGTACGAGGGTTTTCCGTGTCCCAAATGCGACAGTTATGGGTGTTGACTGTTCCACATAGATGGAAAAGCGTTTCCTCGCTCCATAGAATCTGCCATGGCCACGATGCATCCACTTCAACTCTAGCCAGAAATGTTAATACAAAGGTCAGTCGCTTCTCCCTGACGATGGTCAGCAAGTGGTGATTGTGACTAATTTTGTACGGGAAAAAATACACTATGTTTCTCAGTACGTTCCGCACTGTTCTGTAGTGAACACCCAGGTGTCGTGAAACTCCACGTACACTACTACAGACTATAACGTTATCCATTGATTGTTCAAAAATAGCGGTGGCAACATCGCCAACGTCATCTGAATGAGTCGATTTGCATCCTCGACCCGGCTAAACTCCAAGATGTCCAGTTTTCTCGAATCGAGCGATCATTCTTCTGAGAACTTGTGGAATAATGGTCCTTTGAGCAAATTCTTAAGTCGATGAAACTCTCGCAGTGCAGCTGCAGCATGTCCTTTGTTTTCATAAAACAGCTTCACAAGCAAAGCGCTTTCTGGCAGTGTAATAGCCATTGCTTATAAGAATGAAAATTTCCCAGTTTTATCCCCTTTTATGCCCAGAATATAGCAGCTGCAAACCAAGGGTTTATGCAAATTTCTGTGCTTACAGTGCGAAATTGCAGTTACAATGACAGTTTAAGTTTCTTCACTTTTCTATCTTCTTTTTTTCATATCAGCAAAAGAAATGAAAAAGAAAAAATTCCATATCGCATGTTTTTTTTTTGTGTGCGTGATTATATTGTGTTTTTTCAGCATATTTTCTGTTGTACAGCGCCACCTATCGGTGTTTCTGGAACTAATTTTTTTTTCGCGTAATCCCTTTCCCCATGTCTTGAATAGTAGGTTCAATAATTTTGGAGTCTTTACACTGCGTAGTTCGATGTATAGAGAGCTCAGAGTAGGGGTGTTTAATTCTGACCACCCGGTATAATAAATGAAATATGCCCATATGTGAAAATATGCTCATATAATATATGCTCATATGTGTATGCACTTCTTAAATTGTTAGGACTGCATTTTCAATGTGTATGAGTACATAAAATTCTATTTTCAGCAACATTGTCTTTAAAGAGACGAATGTGCTTCTTTTTGGGGGGTAGTAATAAGACTACAACAGTTTATTTTCTTCGGAAAATAGTGGCAGGAAAGATTGCGGGAAATACTGGCGGGAAATAGTGGCGGGAAATAGTGCGAGAAATATAGCTGGAAAGAGTGCGAGAAATAAGGCGGGAAAGAGTTACGCCATGGCAAAAGAGGGCCTCGGAAGTTTACTGTATCAAACCAATCCTCAAACCCAGTGCATCAGCTTCATAATTTCCGCTGGCTAGTAAGACGGACAATTCAGAAGTACTTACATACACAATGTATGCCAGAAGAAAAATCAACTTCAAATTTCCCATTATACCACAATAGAAGCAGCATGTCTCACGGATGGAGGTATTATAATAACTCCAATTAGTATACAAACATTCCTTTAGACACTCACACGCATTGCTCTAGGCGTTGAAACAAAACTTTAAACTGAAAGGACATCAACGACGTCAGAAGATCTCGCCTTTTTCCTGACTCGTTTTTGGAGATTTGCTGTGTATTATTATTTACGTTCGATATCGTGCATATGCATTTATATTTTAGGTTTATTTACATTCGCTATCGAGCATATGCATTTTTATTTTAACTCCCAAGTTGTGGTCCACTTACTGTAGATGCAAATTTGTTGCACGTTAATGATGTAAATAAAGTGCATTCACGGTAGATTTGTACTACAGTTATGACGCTTGTGAATAAAAGCCACCGAAATGTTATATGTGTTTAGTGAGTTTATAATTTACCGTTACAGCAGCAAACAAACGTAATGACACGTTAGGTCACAACTAAAATCGAGTTGTAAGCTACTGATATAAATCCCAATCTTAAACGAATAGTTTGGTTAGGCAGTTGATGCGAAGCCGCAATACAATTATGGGGGCGAGTTAGATTTATCGTTCGTCTTCATCCCCACCAACTCCAAACCATAATATATAATCTCACGAAAAATATATGCTTGTCACATCTAATGTCAACATCTTGCCTAACACATCCTAAATTTAGAATGTCGAAGTACTCCTGAAAACATAATTTTATCTGATAAGAAACGAGGAAAATAATGTACAGAAATGATTTTAAATTCTGCTTCTGCCACAAACAAAGACCCTCTCTCATTAAAAAGCCGTTAGAAGATTCCACCCACTAAAGTGGAAAAAATTCTTTCCCTTGGATGAACAAAAGGTTAAGAGTAAAAACTGGAGTCCCCAGGCATTCCTTTTTCAATTTACTTACGACGGGCTGGTGTTGTCCTGGAGTTCTTCCGAATTGGATCAGAGGATGCTTGGTTGGAGTGTGTGGATGTTATGGAGAAAAGTTTCATTTATTGTTTTCTATTCATGGCTGGAGTGGTAAAAAAATATTTTATGCATAATAAAATGGAGATATAGGTTTGTAAATGGAATGGATTAAGTTTTCGTTTTCAGTGTGAAATAACAGCACAGTTGTCACACCACTTTAAAATTGGTTTAAAAACCATCCTTACTACAATTTAATGCCTCGCATTTATTACTTTCCTTATATACATAATGTATAAGGAAAATATTGTGACGGGGTCGAAAATTCGAATTCGAGTTTTTGACGGGAGAGCACGTTTCAAACATCCCTGATCACGAATCAAACATTTTTGAAGTGATGTCTGTGTGTGTGTGTGTGAAAGTATGTGTGTGTGTCAGTGGGCCTGTGGAGACGATAACTGACGAACGAATGGACCGATTCGAACCAAATTGGGTACAAAAATCACAATCCCTAAACACTGGAAGTCTATTGTTTTTACACGCAATCGAGTGTTCAGAACCCCCCTAAATTTTCGAATGAAATTTTGAAAAAAACGTCAAAAAATCAAAACCACCAATAAAGTTACGCAAATAGACATTTCTTATATAATTTTTCATTAGAAAACGATTGACATAAATTTTAGAAAGCTAACATAAACCGTTCTCGAGATATTGCACATTTTTCAAAAAAAATTGTCAAAAAGTCATATAAAATAGAAAAAAAAAATCCTTTTGAGAAACATGTTCACTTTTCATATGTAATATCATGCGATAAATTTGGGTGACATTCTCGTGGATCTAGCTCGTTCCATTCATGAAAAAAGATAATTTGAGTAATACTTTTGTATTTGAACGCCAATAATCATTTATCTGCTGTAAGAATAACTTATTTCTTCTTCCATATCGCTTAGCGAGATTTTGGCGACGGAATTGGCGGAATGTCGCCAACTTGGCGACTTTTTGAAATGTTGCCAAATTAACGAAAATCTCGCCAAATGGATAAAAATGACGATAAATCAATGAAAATGACGACTAATTGTCGAAAATTCAATATCTTGGAAAAAATATTAGTATCTACTATAAGAAAAACCTATTTTTTTACTGTAAAAGTAGTAAATTCATTACATTATATAAGGAAAGTCATGTGTTGCCCACATCAGATTTTTACTTGTATAATATCATTATCTATGATAACTCTATATACAAATGAACTGAAAGTGTGTTTGTTTGTTTGCCTTTTGCATATACAAAAATCTTAATTTAGAAATTTAAAAAAAAAAGCGATTTATAGTTACAAATCATTGTTTTTATGAATTAAAATATTTTTAAAACCTTATAACACCTACTTTAATTTAAGGTTCAGAAACATAAACTCTTACAGAATGTGATTAAAAAGCCTTTTGAGAGAAAAAAAATCCGGTGTATCTTTAATGGCATTCAGGAGTATGATATTTGCAGAAGAATATACAATTTAGAACTATACATATTGTAAAAAATATCTGTTATAATAAAATGCCTTAAAATTAACATAATTAAATGTTTAGGGTATTTGTTAAGAATAGACAACAACGGAAGCACAAAGAACATTTTCCGTCCACACAGATTGAGGAAAAGTCCTAAATTGAGATGGATCGATTGTATAAACAATGACTTTGAGGTGTGTAATACAAAAAGTTAAAGAAATGTGACTCCAAGGAGGACCGCTTAGGTGGAATTTTTGAGGAAGGCCAAGGAACAGAGTGAAATATAAAGCCAATGCTGATGATAATGTGAAAGCCCCAGGCCGTCCGGCTCGTCCAGAGGACTTGGAGCAACAGGATGGCTGATGATAATGTGTACAAATCCAGATTTCGCAGACGATTATTTTTCAAAAATATATTTGAAAATAATGTGGCTTAGCAACGGAATTTAATTAAATATGTTTTATAATTAAATATTTTATTTGATTGGTGAATACTTGAATTTTTCAAGCAATACGTTTGAGTCCAGAGAATATTTTAATGTAAATTTGAGTACCCTACAGTGAAGTGTTGTTGTTGAGACCCAGACCATCTGATCTACCAGAAAAGTGTAAGGTAACTGTTTTGACGGTTGGGAAAAGCCATCCAATTTAGACCGGAACCCAGTGGAGGAGGCATCCACAGAGATCGTACCCTCCTTCCCCTACCACTAAACTCTCGGTAGTACTTACGGACCCACATGTTTAATGTAATCGTACTCCGCGTGAACACGGCGGCAGCTTTGGCAGCGGAGGGAATCAAACCCGGGCCTACCGAGTGCAATTCCAGTGTGCTAACCACTGGGCTACCGTATCCCCTACAGTGAAGTGTGGAATAACGACTAATATAATTTCTTAGCAAACAAGATCTTCGTGTTTTGTTCTTCAGATTTTTTCTTCAGATGAAGATGATTTTGTATATCGTGGACAAATAGTTTTATGCTTATTTTTAGTGCAATTAAGCTGAATATTTTCATAGAATTTTTTGGAGAACAATATAATTTAGAAAATTGCTGGAATTTGCTCATATTATTTTAAAGCACGACCAAGCCTTGTATATCAACTAGCCTTAATTAAAAGTAAAAGTTTCAATAAATCATGTTAACATGAATAATTTCAGAAATACACGATAGATTTTGAATTATTATTTAGGAAATGAGGTTGAGTCTGGGGAATATTCTAATGTAACATGTAGTACCCAACAGCAAACCATGGAATAACGACAAATAAAACTCGTTTCTGTTATTTTGTCTGGCTGTCATGACAGTTTATATCTTCCGGGCAGCTCAACGGATTTATATAATATTTATACACCGATTTATTAATCTTAATACGAAGAAAATTAATGTCTAATACTATTTTATTTTATACCTCTTGAATATATAAATATGAGTATTTTGAAATGCACTTTTAAAGTATATATTTCCTGAAATACTCAATATATATATCGATGAAATATTTTTCAGCATTACATTTAAATCTGAGGATTGCTTTAATAAATGTTATCCTCCTACGTTTCAATGCAAAAAAACCCATAACTCAAATGCCAGTTTTATCAATTAGTAATGCCTATTTTTACTTTCCGTATTTACATAATGTATAAGGAAAGTATTGAGACGGGGTCGAAAATTCGAATTCGAGTTTTCGACTGGAGAGCACGTTTCAAGCATCCCTGATTACGGATCGAACATTTTTAAAGTGATGTGTGTGTGTATGTGTGTGTGTGTCTGTGTTTGTGTGTGTGTGTGTGAAAGTATGTGTAAAAGTATGTGTGTGTGTGTGTGTGTGTGAAAGTATGTGTGTAAGTGTGTGTGTGAAAGTATGTGTGTATGTGTGTGTGTGTGTCAGTGAGACTGTGGAGACGATAACTGCTGAAAGAATGGACCGATTCGAACAACATTTGGTACAAAAATTACAATCTATAAACACTGGAAGCTTATTGTTTTTATAAGCAATCGAATGTTCAGAATCCCCTAAATTTTCGTGTGAAATTTTCAAAAAATTAAAACCTCTAACAAAGTTACGCAAATAGACATTTCTTATGTAAATTTTCATTAGAAAGTGATTGGCATAAATTTTAGAACGCTAACATGAACCGTTCTCGAGATATTGCACATTTATCAAAAAAATTATCAAAAAATCATATAAAATAAAAAAAAATTCTATTGAGAAACATAGTCACTTTTCATATGTAATACCATGCGATAAATTCGGTGACATCATTCTCGTGGATCTAGCTTGTTCAATTTATGAAAAAAGATACTTTGAGTAATACTTTTCTGTTGTAAAAATAACTTATTTTTCCGTCCATAACGCTTGGCGAAATTTTGGCGACGAATTTGGTGGAATGTCGCCAACTTGGCGGCTTTTTTAAATGCTGCTAGATTAACGAAAATATCGCCAAATAGATAAAAATGATGCCAAATCAATGAAAATGACCACTCATTGACGGAAATTCAATATCTTGGAAATAATATAAGTATCTACTATAAGAATAATATTTTTTTAACTGTTAATGTAGTAAATTTATTGCATTATATCAGGAAATTCATGCGTTGCTCACATCAGATTTTTTTTATTCTAACACGACTTCCTTGAGAGCGATTCTGAAATATTTACACACTATCTTAATTAGCAGAAATAGATGAATAGGGAGATTTATGGTTAAAATATTTCAGATTTTGTACCATGTACACTTCGTTTTAGTATTATAGGGACAACGTCAGATACTTCTACTAGTTGTAAATATAATGGACACAAGTGAACCACGAACATATATCACTCAATATTATTAATTATTAAGCAGCACACTACAGAAACCGAATTGCTATGTATCATCTAAAAAGTAATTAATTTTCTATACCATAGACCTTTTAACAAGATGTACCTAACCCAAAATCATGACACGCACTATATTTTGAATCAAAAATATTAAATTGATCCTTAACGCATGCATTGCCGTGGTTTATCATATCTTTAATTGAAAAAGATAATTAACAAAATACGCTGCACACATGCTTTAAATGCAAACATATTGTATTGGTTTTAGTTCAATATTGGAAAAAATGCAAAGAAATGTTACATTTTAGAGATTTAATTGAGTGACAAAAACTGTAGTTGAACGATAAAAGGTTGCAAAACCTTGCAGCCGTTCCAGTAGCACAATGGTAGAACGTCGGCTGGGCAGTACGAAGATACGTGGTTCGATACCCGGTTGGGACAGCAAAGTTCTTCACAAAATATACCCCTATCTTAATTAAAATGCCTAAATACTCAACGGTTTCTTGCCAGTATACGTATATGGCTATACCTGGATCCATACACGAATCTAAGATTAATTTTGGTATTTAAAAGCAATATACAGTGATAATTTATAAATAAACAGAGAAATTCATAAATTTTTATATGTATTAAACATTTCCAATTCTTGTGTATCAGTCCTCCGCATGCTATCATAGTACTCTTACTATGTCCTGCCTCAAATTGTGCTGCATCATGCCAAATTCTCATTATGTGAACTTAACTATAAGGAGATGCTGTTTATCACTACAAATCACACAAATTGAGTATTTAATGACATTAAAATGTAAACTTAAGAAAGGGAAATCCTAAAGAGGAAATAGTGAAAATCAGAATAATCTGAAAGTAAGGTAAACTTGAACAACGTATATAAACACAAATAACACAATAATGCAACATACAGCTGTTTCGAAGATACGCTTAATCGTGTTCGTTTCTGAACTGCTTTCTGATTGACTTTTTCAAGTCAGTTCTTAATCGAGGTCTTGAATATACAACTCCATCTGTTTCTTCTATTTGCGCGCATTTATCTTTTAGACTTCGGGTTTGCGGTTCTGTTGCACCCACAAAGGGGATCCAACGTTTCCTTGAAACAGCCGTTAGCTGAGTTATTTGTGTCTTGTTTTCTAAATCAATATTACTTGACAGGCCAGTATAAAATAACATTTAAATAATTTATGCAATATATATGGTGTCATCTGTTGAGAAATTGTGTAAATGTATTTTACCTCCCTATGTGTTTAAAACCGCTCCCCTATAACTTTCATGTCTCACTCCCAATTAGAAACGTCAAAGTATCCTAGACAATATCCTTTCACCTGACAAGGAACGACGAACCAAATGCGTGAAAATTATTCTTACATCATGTCTTCTCTGCCAAACAGACAGCAGACACACAGCTCATTAAAAAACCGTTAGAAGATTTCACCCACTAGGCAAAAAAGAATTCCTATCCTGGTGGAACAAAAGGTTAAGAATAAAAATTGACGTCCCCAGGCATTCCATTTTCAATTTACTTACGACAGGGGATGTGTTCCTTGAGAACTTCCGAATTGGATCAGAAGATGCTTGGTTGGAATGCGGGATGTTATGGAGAAAATGAAAAGAGAGTGGAGTTTCGTTTATAGTTCTTAATTCGTGACTGCAATGGCTGTTAAGTTAATACTGTTTTCTCGTGTATTAAAATTAATCATTTAGCTGTTTGATAAGCTGGTTGAAAAAGTTTATTTTTCAAATGTCTAGGTAAAAGAGTAATGTTGTGTGCAAATCATAATATATAAACAAGAAAGATAAATCATGCATAAGCATTGATTATGAAACACTTTCCAACTGAAATGTAATTTCATTTAAAAATTTCTAAAATGTGATTCATTCAGTGGTAATATATTTTACATTATCACAGTACTACAGTAATTTATTATACTTAAATATTTAAAACTGTATCGAAATATAAATCATCTGATTCTTTATGCAAAATCAATGAATATTTCATTCATATAACTTGTATTCCAGACTCCAGAGCTAAATAATTTTGTGTGAAAAAAATTCAGCAATTCTTATGTAATTCATCTTACAATCGCTTGAGATATTTGCATTCTGCATATGTTAAAATTAGGCTTCCTTGAAGAAATAATAAAAGTTTAGGGATCATTTAAAATCACAACTATTGTAATTGCATAGGCACGGAATTTAGATACACAGATAATATATATGCGTATGTGTATGTACTCAAAGTATTGGAATCGTGCCGAAGATCGGAACTCGAATTTTCAAAGGATCTACGCGTTTTGGGACTTCTAGAACACGAAAAAACTACTTTTAGGAAGACGTCTGTTTGTGTAAGGGTGTATCTGTGTATGTTTCTGTGTGTCTGTGTGGATATTACATCCACTCTAATTGAAAAACTAATGGACCGAATTTCATACAATTTGGTAGGTATGTTTTTTGTGGGAAATCCTGATGTTCATTAGATTATAGTACGATTCGTAATAAAAGAATCTGCCTTCTTTGCGAAATGGCCGCAGAAATTGCCTTTATCCACTCTAGCTAAAAACTAATGAACCAAATTTAACAAAATTTGGAGTACAATATTTCAATAACCTACAAGTGATTTATATACCAAATTTAAAAAAATTTTGTATATAAATCATTTGTAGGTTATTCTACTACGATTCGGGAAAAAGGAACGGGCTATTTTTGCGAAATGGCCAGCAAAAATCGTTATATATAAAAATAAAAGACTACGTGTGCTCAATTATATCAATTAAATTCCTATTTTATATGTGATTTTTGACAACAAAAAGAATAAGACTAACCCCATTACTCTAGGACTAGCCGTTCTTGAGATATTCTAGTTTTTTCGCGTTTTCGCTACGCCACCTTTGACAATAAGTCCAGCTATCAAATGAGAACCAAATTTAAGTTTAACGTGTAAATTCAATGTCATTTAAAATACTTATGTTGTGCAGATAAACTCAAATTATCATTGAATAAATAAAGAGAACGAATATGAGTCTGCAGGGAAAGACATGTGCTGTCCACATCAGAATTTTTAACAATATTACACCAATGATTTATAGAAGTGAACGGGGATTATTTTCAGGCCATTTCGAAAAAAATGTATGATCTATATTTAAAGATCCATCAAATTTTTGTCGAATAAAATGTTCAACAAATTTAAGCTGTGTACCAAATTTTAACTCTCTAGGACGTAGGAAAGTGCATTTAAAATGCCATCAATTAAATTTATCATGAAGAGTTATATAAAATTTTAAAAAAATGAAAAATTGTTATCTACCAAATTTATTTTAAAATATGAAGCCACTCCCATATGCAAAACGTTTAAACAAATGGAGAGATATTTATTATATAATATCTCTCTCTTTTCTTTCTGGAAGTTATCCCAAAGTCAGAATTTAATTGAATTTGTTTTTTCCCCTATATTAAATAATTTTTTTAATTAAAAAACTACTTAACATATTTTACTGAATTTTTTTTTATATATTCTATGGGATAATGTGAATATTTCCTAAAAATTTCGAAGCAATTCGTGAATTTTAAATTTACTTAAAAAATGTTTGAAAAATTAGGTCCCATAGGGTTCAATGTATTTCATTTTTTCAACCCGGGTTCAATAAAAAACTAATTGGGTGATATTATTTATTTATATTCCCATAGGTCCTACAGACCGTCTGAACAACATACTAAAATTTCATTTTGATAAACTCATTTTTACGGCAGTTATCGTGCTAACGGACAGACAGACAGACAGACAGACAGACAGACAGACAGACAGACAGACAGACAGACAGACAGAATGAACAAAGTCATAAACACTTTTCAACTTTGTTGTAAAGTGTTAAAAACGAACGATTGTTTCGAAAACATGCCATGGGTGTTTTTGAGTCGATCGTCTGTATTTACGTTATATTTGTGCAGCATTTTACGTTGAATCAAAATATGTTATGGATGTTTCGAAGTGATCTTATAAATTTTTATTTTTTGTGTGTATGTGCAGCATTTTACGTTGTAGCAAAGTATGTTATGGATGTTTTAGAAACAAGTCTGGATTTTAGATTTCAATTGTACAGCAATTTACGTTGTACTAAAACATGTTCTTGGTGTTTTTGAGAGATCATTTGAATTTTATATGGATGTTTTCGAAACAATTATTTGTGTTATACTATAAACTGGATTTTTAATTTTATTTGAGCAACATCTTACTTTGCAGCAAAGTATGTTATGGATGCTCTATAATGAGTCGTCTGAGTTTTAACTTTCTTCATTTATGTATCATCTTGCGTTGCACAGTATATTATGGATGTTTTAGAAACAATTGTCCGATTTTTATTTTTATTGTTTTTAGTTATGCAGCATTTTACGTTGCAGCAATGGATGTTATGGATGTTCTAGCAACAATCGTTTGAATTTAAAATTTCTTTTTATTTATGCAGCATCTTACGTTGCAGCATAGTATGTTATGGATATTTTAGAAGCAATCGTCTGAATTTCATTTTCTTTTATTTATGCAGCAATGTACGTTACGGATGTTTCAAACACAATCGTTGTCTGAATTTTAATTGTTTTATTTATGCAGCATTTTACATTGCAGGAATGTATGTTATGGATGTTTTAGAAACAATCGTCTGAATTTTATATTTTACTGGTGCAGTATTTTGCGTTGCAGCAGAACATGTTCTTAATGTGTTCAAGACGATCGTCTGAATTTTATGTTATGGATATTTTAGAAATGATTGTCTCTATTTAACTATCGACTGTATTTTTAATTTTACGGGCAGCATCTTACATTGCAGCAAAGCATGCTATGGATGCCCTAGAATCAGGCATCAGAGTTTTAATTTTTTTTTAATTCATGTAGCATCTTACGTTGCAGCAAAGTATATTATGGATGTTTTAGAAACAATTGTCAGATTTTTATATTTTTTTTTACTTATGCAGCATTTTACGTTGCAACAATGGATGTTATGGATGTTCTAGCAACAGTCGTCTGAATTTAAAGTTTCTTTTTATTTATACAGCATCTTACGTTGCAGCATAGCATGTTATGGATATTTTAGAAGCAATTGTCAGAATTTCATTCTCTTTTATTTATGCAGTAATGTATGTTACGGATGTTTCAGAAACAATCGTCGTCTGAATTTTAATTGTTTTATTTATGCAGCATTTCGCGTTGCAGCAGAACATGTTCTTAATATTTTCACGACGATCGTCTGAATTTTATGTTATGGATATTTTATGGAGATAATTGTGTGTGCAATTATCGACTGTATTTTTAGTTTTATTTGAGCAGCAACTTACGTTGCAGCAAATCGTGTTATGGATGCTCTAGAATCAGGATAGCCTAGAATATGGATGCTCCAGATCATAATTTTTTTCAATATTTGCATTACTACTGCATTAGTAGCACATAAATCAAAACAAGGATTTTGAAAAATCGAAGAATAACATGAAGCTTTCAGAACAATGTTTTCATTTAATTTTTGCTTTCAGAATACAAAATTAATTTTTATGGAGGTTATGTATTTATGAGCTAAATAAAGAATAACTTTTCTTAATTTATATTTATTACCACACTGCTATCCGTACAAAATTTAATAAGTGTTTAAAATTTTTCCTTCTTTAATTGAAAAACATGAGACTGTTTTGGAACCCCATTGTTGGTATATCCCTTGTTAGTCGAACAATGACCTTGAATACATTTGCAACGGCAATTTCTGCATCTAAATGACAATACCTTGTGTGCTAGTGATGATAAGCTGTACAAGTTGTGACCGATATTTGAACCCTGAAAGAAATGTTTGTATCTATTCCTATAGAAGAATTCCTGTGCGTGGATGAGCAAATATGTGCGACAATGACCTGCCACCACATGAAACAGTATATGCCGGAAAAACCACACAAATTTGGATTTAAATTGTTTGTTTTAGCTGGTGTGTCTGGTTTTGTATACTATTTCGAAATGCATACAGGGGCAGAAAGGAATGGCATTAGTCTGCCGAATGAACCAGATGACTTAGGGGTCACTGGTTCCGTGGTAGCTAGACTCACCCGTCCAGTTCTCGAACACAAAAATCACAAATCTTATTTTGACAACTTAACCCTATAAACTCTAGGGTCAGGGCCCTCGGTTTGGGTTTACACGCACAATGTTTCAACAAATATAATAACTGTTTTATGTCTTATCATACAAAATCATAATGTACAATAATAAAAACTAACTAGTGTGTGATTTATTTGGTTTTATTATAATACATTTTTTTCCAAAAATACAAGTTTTGCTAAATATTTCATGTTTTTTAACACTTTACAACATGGTTGAAAGTGTTTATGACTTTGTTCATTCTGTCTGCTTGCCTGTCTGTCCGTTAGCACGATAACTGCCGTAAAAATGACTTTATCAAAATGATATTTTAGTACGTTGTTCAGACAGTCTGTGAGACCTATGGGAATATAAATGAATAATATCACCCAATTGGTTTTGGATTGAACCCTGGTTGAAATGAAATGCAGCGAACCCTATGGGACCTAATATTTGAAACATTTTTTAAGCGGTTTTAAAATTCACAAATTGCTTCGAAAGTTTCAGGAAATATTCGAATTATCCCATAAAATGTATAAAAAATTTTCAGAAAAATATATTCAGTAGTTTTTTAAATGAAAATTAAAATAATAATTACACCATTTATATGAAGCGATAACGTGACCATTGTATGGAGAGATCACATGACCCACTTTAAAATAAAATATGGCATCCATCTTGTCTCAAAATCGTTATTTTTAAAGTTCATTTTAATTCTTATTTAGTGTTGCATCCGTCCTAAAACTGCTTTATTTTTGCTTAAATTCACACAATTGTATAATTAAAACTAAAAAAATTAAGAAATTAAAATAAAATAATTTAATGACGATTATTAGAATATATTAAATTTTGAATTGAATTAACTTAGTATCATGGTGAATCACGACCGCAATATGTTCCATTATATTATAATTTGTTAAATATTAGATAATCAATTTTGTAGCGTTTTTGTAATTTTAACTTCATTTTATTGCAAATTAGCGACATTTCTGGCAATTCTCAAACCACGTGTAACGATCGTCAGGTTGGCGACATTTGTTCAGATTAGTCAGCGAAGTCTCCAAATTTATTGACAAGTGAGGGGCGACATGATAGCGAGGTCGCCAAATGTATTACATGTTTGATGACATTTACAACTGTTCATTTTTATGTAATTTTATATACATTTATTTAAAAAAAGTATGGTTCACGCTATTTTTTCAAAATCTGTGTTATTCGATTTAGAATAAATATTAAGTATAAAATGATTGTTTATTTAACAGTATTAAATGACCAGATTTTTTATGATCTTTTTATAAATTCATTCGAAAATTTTGGAGTTTTCTGAACATTCGATAAAGTTTTAAACCAGAAAGGGTGCCAGTACTTACTGATTGTAATAATCGCACCAAATTTTGTTCGAAAAAGTCCATTCGTTCTTGAGATATCGTATCCATAGTATCACGGACACACAGACACATACAAACACACACACACACACACACACACACACACACACACACATATATATATAATTTCAAAACGTTTGATTCGAGTTCAGGGAAGTTTGAAAAGTGCCCTTTATTCGAACACATGAATTCGAATTTTCGAACCCATCACAATGCTTTCCTATACATTACGCCATTCATGTAGGGAAAGCAAAAACTGAGCCATTAAATCCCTCTCTACGTTTCACTTTATACACATTTATGACAAGTTACGATTAATGCCATAAATTGAAATTATTTCCATCAAAAGTGGGTATTATTTTAATCAATTAAATATATAAATCTATTTGTGTGTGTGTGTGTGTATAGCTCTTAAAACTGAATACCTTTATCCAAGTACCACCTTATGTCTTAACTAAATGTCTTTGCAATTAAACAGCAAATTGGTATTTCATAAGACGTCCCAAATGACCAATGATCTGCAATTACTAATCTTCAAATAAGACTACCTGAACTGTAAAGATTCTCTATAATAAAGTCATTCCTTAAGAGTTTCGATCCTCTTTCAAATTTCCCCTAAAAGTCCCTAATTAAATATAAGCGGGTTTAAATTCGCTAATGAAGACCGTACACGAAAAATGCGCAAGTACCGCTCTGATTATAGCGTTTAACTACAGGTGGGAAGCGAATACTTTACATTGGGGAATTTTTCTTCGGCAGAACACCGTCTATCTGTTGATGTTGATTATCTCATTTTAAGAGTGAAATGCGTTCGATGACGTTGATGGTACAATAGAAGTAATTACACGATAACTAAGAATGCCGGGAATGTTACTTAAGAAAATTTCGGTAAAGTTGATTGCCAGAACAATGGGTCTCGGTGGGGTTTAAATGATAATCAAAATCGTCAATTCGCTTTAGAAATTATTGCCTTAGCATAATTACGATAATTAACGTTGCAACTAAACTTTTGAAAGAATAAAGACATGCATTTAATTATTGTAATTGTTTAATTGCGTCAGTGCATTATTGTAATATATCTAGAGGTAGCGGGAAAAAGCATATAATTAAAAATTCCAATTTTTTATATCATATTTGATTTAAGGAATTTATGATCTTTGTTGTGGGAAAAGCACATAATAAGTTAGGCTTCTATGATGTGAACCCTACAATGTATGGTTTTTAATTTTTTCCCAGAAAAAATACAGTTTCTTCCTTGAGAGCTACATAGAAAAGGAAAAATATTAAAAAAATTCCCATCATTGCTGTTTATAATTAATTTATTTTTTTTAATTGTTGCCATATGGCAACACTATGAATTAAGCATATATATTTTATACATATTAATTTTTACTTTCCTTATATACATAATGTATGAGGAAAGTATTGTTACAGGGTCAAAAATTCGAATTCGAGTTTTCGACAGGAGAGCACGTTTCAAGCACCCCTGATCACGGATCGACTATTTTTGAGGTTATGTCTGTGTGTGTGTGTGTGTGTGTGTGTGTGTGTGTCAGTGAGTCTGTGGAGCCGATATCTTACGAACAAATAGAGCGATTCGAATGAAATTTGGTACAAAAATCACAATCCGTGAATACTGGAAGCCTATTATTTTCAACGTAATCGATTGTTCAGAACCCTTTAAATTTTCAAGCGAAATTTTGAAAAAATCATCAAAAAATCAAAACCTTTAATAAAGTTACGCAAACAGACATTTCTTATGTAATTTTTCATTAGAAAACAATTGACATAAACTTTAGAACGCTAGCATGAACCGTTCTCAAGATATTGCACATTTTTCAAATATATTGATCAAAAATTCCCATAAATTAAAAAAAATATTGACTGTTGAGAAACTGAGAAACATGTTCACATTTCATATGTAATGTCATGCGATAAATTTAGTGGCATCATTGTCGTGGATCTAGCTCTTTTCATTCATGACAAAAGATACTTTGAGTAATCCTTTTGAATCTTAACGCCAATAGGCATTTATCTATTTATCTGCTATAAGAATAACTTATTTCTCCGTTCATAACGCTTGGCGAAATTTTGGCAACGAATTTGGAGGAATGTCGCCAACTTGGAAAATTTTTGAAATGTTGCCAAATTAAAAAAAATCTCGCCAAATGGATAAAAATGACTCTAAATCAATGATAATGACGACTAATTGTCGAAAATTCAATATCTTGGAAAGAATATAAGTACCTACTACAAGTAAAACCTAGTTTTTTTTTACTGTAAAAGTAGTAACTTCATTGCCTTATATAAGGAAAGTCATTTGTTACCCACATCAGATTTTTTATATTGTGAAGGTAAACTAATGTATGAATGTTTATGTTGAAATAATGCTAACACATAAATAAACAAGGAAGATCAATCATACATAAAGCATTGATTATGAAACACTTTACAACTTCAATGCAATTTTATTTAAACATCTCTAAAATGCGATACATTCCTTAGTAATATTTTTAAAACTTTAACAATAATACATTTATTTATTATATTTGAAAACTTAAAATGTCATCGCAAAAATGAACTTCATTCAAATGACGGCATTGAAATATAAATTGCCTGGTTTAAACATCTCTTAAATGCGATAGATTCCTCGGTTATATTTTTAAAATTATCATAATACTACACCAATTTATTATATTTGAAAACATCATCGAAAACAAATGAAATTTATTCAAATGACCTCATCCGAATATCATTCAATACTGTTAAATAAACAATCATTTTATACTTAATATTTATTCTAAAACGAATAACACAGATTTTGAAAGGATAGCTTGAACCATTCTTTTTTTAAATAAATGTATATAAAATTACATAAAAATGAACAGTAGTAAATATCATCAAACATGTAATAAATTTGGCGACCTTGCTATCATGTCGACCATCACTTGTTAATAAATTTGGCGACTTCGCTGACTAATCTGGTCAAATGTCGCCAACCTGACGATCGGTACACGTGGTTTGAGAATTGAAAAAAATGTCGCTAAATTTGCAATAAAAAGACGTTAAAATTACAAAAATGCTACGAAATTGATTATCTAATATTTACCAAATTATAATGTAATGGAATATATTGCGGTCGTTGTTCACCATGACACTACGACAATTCAAAATTTTATATATTCTAATAATCATCATTAAATTATATTATTTTAATTTTTTTTTTTTTTGGATTTAATTATAAAAAATTAATTTTTTTATTTTATATTATTTATTAAAATTAATATTAAAACTATTCATTCGTAACTGTAGCACCATGTTAACTATGTGCTCAATTATCTGTCTGTCACTCTTAACACCATGTTCTGGGAGCAGAGTTTTATGTAAGTATGACAACAGCTTCGGTTAATCAGATTTTGCCAACGCTCAGTCTCCAATTTTTAACACTTTACAACAAAGTTGAAAAGGGTTTATGACTTTGTTCATTCATTCCGTCTGTCTGTCTGTCTGTCTGTCCGTTAGCACGACAACTGCCGTAAAAGTGACTTAATCGAAATGAAATTTTAGTATGTTGTTCAGACGGTCTGTAGGACCTACGGGAATATAAATGAATAATATCACCCAATTAGTTTTGGATTGAACCCGGGTTGAACAAATGAAATGCATTGAGCCCTATGGGACCTAATTTTTCAAACATTTTTTAAGCGGATTTTAAATTCACAAATTGCTTCGAAAATTTTAAGTAATATTCAAATTGTTCCATAAAATATACAAAAAAAACATTCAGCGAAATATATTCACTAGTTTTTAAACAAAAATTAAAATAATAATAACACCTCGTATATGAAGCGATCACTTGACCATGATATGAAAAGATCAAGTGACCCACTTCAAAATGATAGATATATGGTATCCACCTTGTCTCAAAATCGTGATTTTTAAAGTTCTTTTTAATTCATATTGAGTGTCGTATCCGTCCTTAAACCACTTTATTTTTGCATAAATTCTGTGCATCTACATACTGAAACATCGTAATTACAATATATTTGAGTTTAAATGCTCATCCAAATTTGATTATTTCTACAACGAAGCCTATTTTTCACCTATGTAAAATGTAAACATCAAAGTATGTACAATGAGTTGTATTAGAATTGCTGTATTTCTTTAACACAAAATCATTTAGTTTCTGGAGTCTGCATAGCTGATATGAATGAAATATTCAATGATTTTACAAAGAGAAAGACGATATTTTTCGATGAAGTTTTACGCATAGAGTTTAATTACTTGCAGCTCCATGATCTTAAATTTTAAATAAAATAAATTATTATAGTATTGTGATAAATGACATGAATGGGAAATTATTTATAAATGAAATGCTGCTTTTATAGAGAGAGACAGGCGTGTTATTTTTTCTATGACGGCATTTGAATGAATGTCAAATGTTTTCGATGAAGGTTTCAAATATAATAAATTATCGTAGTATTATGATAATTCTAAAATTATTACCGAGGAATGTGTAGCATTTTAGAGATGTTTAAGCCAGGCAATTTATATTTCAATGCCGTCATTTGACTGAAGTTCATTTTTTTCGATGAAGGTTTAAGTTTTCAAATATAATAAATTAATGTAGTATTGTGATAAGTTTTAAAATATTACCGAGGAATATATTGCATTTTAGACTTGTTTAAATAAAATTGCATTAAAGTTGGAAAGTGTTTCATAATCAATGCTTTAAGCATGATTGATCTTTCTTGTTTTTATATTTCTTCTCACAGTTGAATTAGATGACGCTATATGCAAAGTTCTATATGCAAAGTTCTATATGCAAAAACATAAAGTTCTATATGCAAAGTATATAAACTACAGCCAATATTTGCCATTGTTTGATTGTTTCAACTATCAGTGATGGTTAAGTTTTGACCAATTGCTCAAAATAGAGAGAGTGTAAGAGTTTAATCTGTGCCGAAATTATACAAATACACAAACTTTCTTCGAAAAGTCAACAACTTCTTAATTATTAAGAACAAGATAGATTTACACTGTTAACACTTCAACCTAGGTATGTTGGCAATTTCATTTGGGCCAAAATTATACACGTATACAAACTTTCTCTGAAAAATCTGTGATGTAATCCATTTCTCCTGACGATTGATTTCTGACAGAAATTCAAAAAGACTAATACAGTCTTTCATGCTATTTGATGTTGAAAATGGTACTACACAATAAACCATAGTAAAATAGTAAAAGCTAGATGGTTCAATCCCAGAGACCTGTACGGTCGTTTTTTTTTTTTTTTGGTCGCGCCAAATCAGCGATAAGCGGAGAGCTATATTGCACCTTGCCAACACTTTAGAAACTCTGGCAACTCTCTTTTGAGAAACTTGTACAGAACATCAGCCCATTTCTTGCTTCTGCTGTGATACTCGGTCGTTTCGGACGTTTCTAACACTTTACAACATAGTTGAAAAGTGTTTACGACTTTGTTCATTCATTCTGTCTGTCTGTCTGTCTGTCCGTTAGCACGATAACTGCCGTAAAAATGACTTTTTATCAAAATGAAATTTTAGTATGTTTTTCGGACGGTCTGTGGGACATATGGGAATAATAATAAATAATATCAACCAATTAGTTTTTTATTCAACCCGGGTAGAAAAAACGAAATACATTGAACCCTATTGGACCTAATTTTTCAAACATTTTTTAAGCAAATTTAAATTCACAAATTGTTTCGAAATTTTTAAGAAATATTCACATTATACATAAAATATATAAAAAAAATTCAGTAAAATATGTTAAGTAGTTTTTTAATTAAAAATTATTTAATATAGGGAAAAAACAAATTCAATTAAATTCTGATTTTTGGGATATCCTCCAGAAAGAAAAAAGATATATATTAAATAATTAATATCTTTCCAAGAGTTTAATTATCTTGTATATGAGTAAGGCTTTGCATTTTAAAATAAATTTGGTAGATAACATTTATTTTTATTTTTTTTTATTTTATATAACTCTTCATGATATACTTATTTGATGGCATTTTTAATGCACTTTCCTTCGTCCTAGAGAGTTAAAATTTGGTACACAGCTTAAATTTGTTGAACATTTTATTCTACAAAAATTTGGTGGATCTTTAAATATAAATCATGCATTTTCTTCAAAATGGCCTGCAAAGAATCCCCGTTCACTTCTATAAATCATTGATGTCATATTGTTAAAAATTCTGATGTGGGCAGCACATGTCTTTCCCTGCAGACTCATATTCACGTTCTCTTTATTTCTTCAATAATAATTTGAGTTTATCTGCACAAAATAAAAGCCATAAGTATTTTAAATGACATTGAATATGCACGTTGAACTTAAATTTGGTTCTTATTTGATAGCTGGACTTATTGTCAAAGGTGGCGTAGCGAAAACGAGAAAAAAACTAAAATATCTCAAGAACGGCTAGTCTTAGAGTAATGGGGTTAGTCTTATTATTCTTGTTGTCAAAAATCACGTATAAAATAGGAACTTAATTGATATAATTGAGCACACGTAGTCCTTTATTTTTATATTTAACGATTTTTGCGGGCCATTTCGCAAAAATAGCCCGTTCCGTTTTCCCGAATCGTACTAGAATAATCTACAAATGATTTATGTACCAAATTTTGTTAAATTTGGTATATAAATCACTTGTAGGTCATTGAAATATTATACACCAAATTTTGTTAAATTTGTTCCATTAGTTTTTAGCTAGAGTGGATAAAGGCAATTTCTGCTGGCCATTTCGCAAAGAAGGCAGATTCTTTTATTACGAATCGTACTATAATCTAATGAACATCAGGATTTCCCACAAAAAACATACCTACCAAATTTTATGAAATTCGGTCCATTAGTTTTTCAATTAGAGTGGAAGTAATATCTTCACAGACACACAGGAACATATACAGATATACTCTTACACACACAGACGTCTTCCTAAAAATAGTTTTTTCGTGTTCTAGAAGTCCCAAAACGTGTAGATCCTTCGAATATTCGAGGTCCGATCTTCGGCACGATTCCAATACTTTAAATACTTACACACACACACACACACACACGCATATATTATCTGCTTATCTGTGTATTATCTGTGTATCTAATTCCGTACCTATGCAATCACAATAGTTGTGATTTTAAATGATACCTAAATTTTTATTATTTCTTCAACGAAGCCTAATTTAAACTTATGCAGAATGCAAATATCTGAAGGGATTGTAAGGTGAGTTACATAAGAATTACTGAATTTTTTTCACACAAAATTATTTAGCTCTGGAGTCTGGAATACGAGTTATATGATGAAATATTCATTGATTTTGCAAAGAGAATCAGATGATTTATAGTTCGATACAGTTTTAAATATTTAAATATAATAAATTACTGTAGTACTGTGATAATGTAAAAGATATCACCACTGAATCACATTTTAAAAATTTTTAAATGAAATTGCATTTCAGTTGGAAAGTGTTTCATAATCAATACTTATGCATGAATGATCTTTCTTGTTTATTATTTATTAATCAGCCACGTTGATTTTAGATTTTTGGATAAAGCCACGTGTTGATTTTGGAATTTGATAGATTGGAGATAAGTTTGGAGATCTTTTTTCATCGTTTCTCAAGTTTCTTTGATTTGTGTTGTGTGTACTAAATGGCTGGGAAGAATGAAATATTTAGAATTTGTTTTTAACACTTTGCAACATAGTTGGAAATTGTTTATGACTTTGTTCTCATTCTGTCTGCCTGCTTGTCCGTTAGCACGATAACTGCCTTAAAAATGATTTTATCAAAATGAAATTTCAGTATGTTGCTCAATCGGTCTGTCGGATATAAATGAATCATATAAATGAATATTATCACCCAATTAGTTTTGGATTGAATCCGGGTTAAAAAAATGAAATACATTGAACCTTTCGGGAAATAATTTTTCAAACATTTTTAGGCAAATTTAAAATTCACAAATTGCTTCGAAAATTTTAAAAAATATTCAAATTATCCGATAAAATATATACAAAAAATTCAGCAAAATATATTCAGTAGGTTTTAAATAAGAATTAAAATAATAAGTACACACTTTATATGAAGTACGGCCGTCCAAATTGCTGCTCTAAGTCATCGGACGAGTCGGACGGTCTGGGTCTCCAACAATTTATATGAAGAGATCACGTGATCCACTTCAAAATGAAATATGGCTTCCGTCTTGTGTCTAAATCGTGATTTTTAAAGTTCTTTTTAATTCATATTTAGTGTTGTATCCGTCCTAAAACCGCTTTATTTTTGCTTAAATTCTGTGCATCTACATACTCAAACAATCCAATTACAATATATTTGAGTTTAAATGATTATCAAACTTGATTATTTCTACAACGAAGCCTAATTTTCACTTATGGAAAATATATGCACCAAAAGATGTAGAGTGGTTTGTATAAGAATTGCTGAATTTCATTAACTCAAAATTATTTAACTCATGGAGTCTGCAATATAGCTGATAGGAATGAAACGTTTATTAATTTTACACGGATAACCAACCAGACGATGTTTTCGATGATGTTTTAAGCATAGAGTTAAATTAATTATACCTCCACGTGTTAAGTTTTAAAATAACATAAATTATTGCAGTATTGTGATGAATGAAAGGAATGGGAAAATGTTTATGAATGAATTGCTGCTTTTATATAGAGGGGATTTATATTTCGATGACGTCATTTGAATAAAGTCCATTTGTTTTCGATGGAGTTTTCAAATATAACAAATTAGTGTAGTATTATGGTAATTTTAAAAATATTACCGATGAATGTATCGTAGTTTAGAGATGTTTAAACCAGTCAATTTATATTTCAATGCCGTCATTTGAGTGAAGTTCATTTTTTTCGAAGAAGTTTTAAGTTTTTAAATATAATAAATTAATGTAATATTGTGATAATTTAAAAAATATTACCGAGGAATGTATCGCATTTTAGAGATGTTCATATAAAATTGCATTGAAGTTTGAAAGTGTTTCATAATCAATGCTTTACGTATGACTGATCTTTCTTGATTTTTATGGTTTGTTTGATAGTGGCAAAATGAATGTGATTGAATGGTGTATGAATTAGTGGTTGGTTGTAAGTTGGTAAGAATGTTCTAAGTTCCATTTTTATCGCATTTCTTCTAATTATTGTTTTTTATCAAATTTTTTAAGTGCTATTATTTATCAAATTTCGGTACTTTTCGGTTAATTGGGCGGAAGTCGGATTTAGTTACAATGTGGCAACAGATGGTCAGTAGCAATTCGAACATGGACGTGCTTCTGCTATGCGGTCTTACCTGCAGTCCAGCCTCGCTGGTTGTTGGAGCTCGCACATAGCAGAAGCATGCAACAGGTATTCTATGGCTCATAGAGCACAGCCTTAACATGAAAATAACTTTTGAGCCCCCGAACCACCTGTTGCACAAATAGCTGTTGTTATTTGCGACCTCCGACAGCCAGCGGGGCTAGATTCTGGGATGTTTTTTAGCAGACGAGGGTAGCGAGGTAAGCCCGAGAAGCGGGCGTAGATTCATGTTCGAATTGTAACCTAGCTCTATAAGCCACGGAACACTTGTTGCACTAACAGCTGTTGCTACATGGGACCTCCGACAGCCAGCGGGGCCAGATTCTGTAATGTGTTTTAGAGGGCGTAGATCCATATTAGAATTGCTACATCACTCTATGAGTCACGGAACATCTATTGCACAAACAATTGTTGCTACGTGCGACATCCGACAGCCAGCGGGACCAGAATCTGTGATGTTTTATGCTATATCCATGCGTATATCCATGCGTATATCCATGCGTTTTATGCGTATATCCATGTTCGAATTGCTACATCACTCCATGAGCCACGGAACGTATGTTGCACAAACAGCTGTTGCTACGTTTGACCTCCGACAGCCAGCGTAGCCAGATTCTGCGATGTTTTTGCGGGCGTAGATCTATGATCGAATTGCTACATCACTCTATGAGTGACGGAACATCTGTTGCACAAACAGTTGCTGCTACGTGCGACCTCCGACTGTCAGCGTGACCGGATTCTGTGATGTTTTTTAGCAATCGAGCGTAGCAAGGTAAGACCGCGAAGCGGACGTAGATCCATATTCGAATTGGTACTTCACTCTATGAGCCACGGAGCATCTGTTGCAGAAAAAGCTGTTGCTACGTGCAGCGTACGACAGCCAAGTATGCCAGATACTGTGATGTTATTTTAGCGGGCGAAGTAAGCCCGCGAAGCTGGCGTAGAACCATGTTCGAATTACTGCTGATAATCTATTGCACAAATGGTTGTTTTCACATAGCGATCTTCGACAGAGAACGACTGGTCGAAAAGTACCTAAATTTCTTCTATTAATCTTTATAAATTTCTTCTTAGTTTTTATCAAATTTATTTTAAGTATCGTTTTCTATTAAATTTCTTCAAAGTATGAACTTTAAAAAAAATAAGTTGCGTGTTTTAAATTGTTAGAATTAATCGTTAGAATTATTAAATTTTCAAAAAAAATTACATTAAATACCTTTCTATAAGCTAAAGATGCATTTTAAAAACATGGGAAGCAGTAAGAGAATTGGCGCCCAAAAATTCACCAAATTCTGGACCGTACCGGTCTTTGGGAAAACGGGGAAGATATTGCAATTTAAATATACAAGAACATCAAAGTCAAAAATTTTGAAAACAAGAGCAAATTAAATAAATATAACGAATCCTCCAAGATAAAACACGTACTCAAATGGAAAACAACAACGTTATTTTTGATGATAACTATCACCACCTAGCGGTCATTTTTAAGCTGGGATTGTTGCTTATTTTCGCTCAGGAAAGAAAAGTCGTTTTAAATAAAGGTAGCTATGGTTAAAATTCGATAGATTTTTACCTATCAAATGAAAATTTCTCACACTTATCAGATTTGAGTCGGTGTTAAAGAAGCTATGCTTCGAACCGGCTTTAAACTGTATTGAGCTCATAGAGTTAAAGATTAGACCATACATTTGCCTCCATGATTCATCTAAATAATTAAGTTAATCTTGAGAGGTCTTCCCGACTTATAAAGACATAATTTGAATTTTTAAAATATATTTTAGAGATATTTACTTCCCCTTATACTTCTAGAAATTAATAATATAATAACTGCAACTTCATGAGCCTATTGCTATTTTGAAAACTTGGTATAAAATGAAAAAATACTATGCAGTTTTTATATTCTTAATTATAATTTGAGATTCTTACAGATTAAAGACATACATCACACCATCAAAATATTTTAAAGCAGACAGGTACATTCCTTTGCCATGAAGCGGTATGATAAATATTTGATGAGAATATATCTACCTATCTCTTTAAGTTCATGTCTTGGCTTGCATCCAGAACAGCCTTTAATAATTTCCCTGACATTCTGTATGACATAGAAATATGATAGTCGCACAGATTCTCGAAATTTAAGCTCTTTATATTGCAGTTGAATCATTACGTCAACCACGAGAATGGTGCGAAAATGATATATTTGAAATAGATAGAAATATATTCCAGTTACAATAGGCAGAAAATACTGCATTAATTATTTGCATTAATATGCCAATAAGATATGATAGTAACTTATACTTTATGAAATATTATATTGATTATTAAATCATTTTAAGAAACTTCTGAGACTAAAAAGCTTCCTTTGCGATGTTTTGCTTGATGAAGAAAACAGTTTTTAACACTTTACAACAAAGTTGAAAAGTGTTTAAGACTTTGTTCATTCTGTCTGTTTGTTTGTCCGATAGCATGATAACTGCCGTAAAAATTACTTCATCAAAATGAAATTTTTGTATGTTGTTCAGACTATCTGTAGGACCTATGGGAATATAAATGAATAATATCACCCAATTAGTTTTGGATTGAACCCGGGTTGAAAAAATGAAATACATTGAGCCCTATGGGACCTAATCAAATTTTTCAAACATTTTTTAAGCGGATTTAAAATTCACAAATTGCTTCAAAAATTTTAGGTAATATTCAAATTGTTCCATTAAATATATAAAAAAAAATCAGCGAAATATATTCAGTAATTTTTTAAGTAAAAAAGCGATCACTTGACCATGGTATGAAAAGATCACATGACCCACTTCAAAATGATTTATGGTATCCATCTTGTCTCAAAATCTTGATTTTTTAAGTTCTTTTTAGTTCACATTGAGTGTTGTATCCGTCCTACAATCACTTTATTTTTGCTTAAATTCTATGCATCTACATACTGAAACAACGCAATGACAATATATTTGAGTTTAACTGATCATCCAAATTTGATTATTTCTACAACGAAGCCTATTTTTCACTTATGTAAAATTTAAACAGCAAAATATGTAGCATAAGTTGTATTAGAATTGCTGTATTTCTTTAACACAAAATGATTTAACCCATGGAGTCTGCATAGCTGATATGGAAGAAATATTCATTGATTTTACAAAGAGAAGGACGATTTTTTTCGATGAAGTTTTAAGCATAGAGTTTAATTACTTGTAGCTCCATGGTCTTAATTTTTAAATAAAATAAATTATTATAGTATTGTGATGAATGAAATGAATGGGAAAAAGTTATGAATGAAATGCTGTTTTTATAGAGAGATCCAGGCGTGTTATTTTTCTATGAAGTCATTTGAATGAATTTCAGTTGTTTTCGATGAAGTTTTCAAATATAATAAATTATCGTAGTATTATGATAGTTTTAAAAATATTACTGAGGAATGTATAGTATTTTAGAGATGTTTAAACCAGGCAATTTATATTTCATTGCCGTCATTTGAATGAAGTTCATTTTTTTCAATGAAGTTTTAAGTTTTCAAATAAAATAAATTAATATATTATTGTGATAAGTTTCAAAATATTACCGAGGAATGTATTGCATTTTAGACTTGTTTAAATAAAATTGCATTGAAGTTGGAAAGTGTTTCATAATCAATGCTTTAAGCATGATTGATCTTTCTTGTTTCTTTTGTTACTATAGTGGGAATAAAAACAAATTGAAATAAACTGTAGTAAGTAAAAATTTATTTTATCCACCTGTTGCAGAAACTAATCTGCAAATAAATTAACAGCACAAAAGTTGATACAATGTGACATCCGGTAAGAAAGACAATAGCAGTATTTCGTCAGGATAGAGAGACCAAGTTATTGCACCAGCAAAAGACAAGAACACTCCTGTCGTTTAAATATTTGTAATCAACATTTAATACTGTACTTAATAAAGTATCTATTGTAAACCAGTTGTATACCTGTTATCCCTTCAGAATATATAATGCCAATAAACGTAATTAACACTATTTAGTACACTTCGATGCACAATGTTCGGTTCAAGCAGCTAGTTCTTCCGTCCTGAGATCTTAAACATACATACAAAAACACAACATATAATTTTGTTTATATTGATAATAATAAATGTACAATTAAACAGAACTTTGTCGACTACGTTTTGGTTTTTATATTAGAAGCTGAAATAAAGAGATATCTTTGATTTATGGCTCTGGTGTAGGGGTACAGTTGACCATGTAAAAATCAATCACTTAGGTTTATACCCACAGTGCTGAATGTTTGACCTTGGTCATGCAGCTTTCATAAATTCAGAGATACAGGCAAAATAAGCGATCGAATTACGGTATCAGATTTTAAATAGTACTTCTTATAGAGAAATTCAAAAGCGATTGAGCCACATTAGTTTGGGGACTCAAAAGACGATTGGTCGCGATGCTTTGGAGGCTCATATAATGATTAGGCTACACTCAACGTAAAATAACAAACAAAAGGACATGAAGAGAAGTAGACAGAAGAACATTTGCATGTATAAATTAAAAGTGGGACCTTAACAACCGTTCTTGTGTCATGTATCTCCTGTGCAACTGTTCTCTTGTAAAAAGTAGACGAATAGATAGAAAAGCAGATGGTGTTTTCAATGTTATTTATATAAAAAAAATTCTATTCGTTTATATTTTTTTTACTTTGGAACAATTCCGTTTTATAAGGCTATATTATAAATACTAATAAATGCAATTCTTTGATGTCGCAAAACAGATAAGTGTCATTATGAACCGGAAGTAAAATTATTGCAGTAGCAAATTGATTGCTGCTGAGTTCGATTAAAGTCAAATTTTCAGAGCACACGTCTAAAATTGAGATACTTTTATGTTCCAAAAACGGAAAATTCATCTTTTAAATTCGGTAATTTAGAAAATTACAATATTCATTACAGTCCATGTCTGTTCGGAAAGTCTGAGATAGTATTTGCTCGTCTAGAACACTAGCACGGAATATCGATTGCTGCCGCGACAAATAAATTTGAATTTATAGAGGAGAAGGTGCTTATTTCCTATTAATAAGTTAGTAACTTTTAAACTGACTATAGAAAAAATCTTGTCGAACCGTAATGTCTATCGGCCTGAAGTGTCTTTGCACCAATTTCGCCGCTGTTGGAAGCTTTGATTTTCCACTACAGACGATACATACCGAAATAAAATGAAGAGATCCACCCATAAGCATATACATTCTTATGCAAACCTCCATAAGTCTTACATAATAAAGGAAAATGGCTGAGTGTCTGAAAGTAAAGGATCGAGTGACCATAAGATATGGTACACAGGTATTTCAAGACCTTGGTGATGTGCCTTTGCAAGGTATACACACACACATATATAAATATATATATATATATACATATATATATATATATATATATATATATATATATACATATATATATATATATATATATATATATATATATATATATATATGTATATATATATATATATATATATATATATATATATATATATATATATATATATATTATTATATATATATATATATATATATATATATATATATATATATATATATATATATATATATATATATATATATATAATTGAAGATTTTTATGATTACTTGTAATATATATATATACCCGAGAAATACCAAAGAAAATTGCTTGTAAACTGAAGGTAAAGGTGAAAAATTGCAAATCAGAAACCAAGTGTAGCATGATGAGCTAGGCCTTTTATAGCTCTCAAGAAGTTTGGAAGTTGAATAAATAGAATATAGAGAATATTAAAGGAATAAAATGAATATGAAAACCATTTCTGAAACCATGTACGTTATCAAGGGCCATACATGTTTCATTAATGCAGATTCTACGTCTCTGTGTGCACAACTGCAAAATGTATTACAGAAATAATGTACATGGCCCGACGTAGAAGAAAATACAAAGTGGATCAAATACACAAAAAAATCAATCATGAATATTAAATATTCCTTTACACCAGCTTGTTACTAATTATTTAAATGAGGATACAAAGTAATATAAAGTAATATCAAAAGAATATAATGAAAATATAATGAAAATATATCTACCCCTAATACTGTGGTACATCTGGAAAAGCAGGTGTATTACCAATCATATCAGAACAAGTTACAGTGAATTTTTAGTTACTAACTAAGCAGTTTTCGCAAAGCAGGTTAAAGTGCTATTATACGAATTGATTAACTGTTAGAAGAAGACTTGGAGATGATGAATTATTTAGAAATGCTAGAGTATGATCTGTCAATATCTTGCTGTAATTGCTGCAAGTTTTTGAATTTACATTTAAAATGTGTTTTAATAAAAGGAAAAATAAGGTTGGGAGAGTAGTTATTTTTGATAACGGTGTTGATGCATTTATGAAGATGTTCTTTGTAGTAACAAGGTGTGCTTAACATTTTGATTCTTAATAACTGTTTATTAATAATATTTCTATATACAGATTTGGAAAGATTGGAAGAGAAATGTTGAAGTTTATTTACTTTGAAGTTATAGGTTTCTGTTTTGTCATAGATTTTAAATTTTATTGTATTTGCATTTTTAATTGTTAAACTAACGTCTAGAAAATTGATCCTATATATATATATATATATATAAATATATATATATATATATATATATATATATATATATATATATATATATATATATATATATATATATATATATATATATATATATATATATATATTCCCATATGACCTGACCTCAATACGGTGAATTACGGTAAAACATTTAACAACGAGTATTATGGTAATATCCAGAACGACACGGTCGTGAAGAGTGGAAATAACACGTATAAGAAACGCAACAGACGTGGCGGAAGAAAGAAAAAATTGGGAATGAGGAATCTGCAAACATTTTAAGTGAGTTTTTCAGTAATAATGCATATCTTACAATTCCTCAAAGTTGGATAAAAAATAAATTTTTGGTATACGACCAAAATATTAAAATAGCATTTGGCATTTTGTGGATCAAAATCAAGATATTTTTGATAAAGGTATGGATTATACAAATCTAGCCATATTACAAGATTATATCAAATTACGGGCAATGGTATTAAATATGGTTCTAGGCCAGGTTGGGGATAGTAAAATAACATCTCACAGGGAGTTTTTCATCATAAAATTTAGTAACAAAAAATACGATCGTATACCTTTGACACGTATAGTTAACGAATACACGGATTTATTGCCTATTAAAAATATAAAGGTATGTGTTACATATAAATACAATACACCGGTAGGCGCAAGATTTTCAATTACAATAAATTTTGTAGCAAAATGAAAGTGGAGGACATCGAATTGTGCGACTGTGAATGTATGATTTGTTATACTGAATCCTCTTTATGGCATGCTATCACCGGAAATTTGGATACAATACGCTCTGCGAAATTAAGAGAACTCATAAAGAAGGGAACTAAATACAGATTTCAGAGATTTTTACATTTAAAAGATGATTGAGAATTTCAGAAGAGACGTAGAAGAATTTATCTACAAAATGGCTGTCAAATATAGTGTTCCTATCTCAACTTTTGAAGAATGGAAATATCGGGTTACTAAGGCATTTAACGTGTGTTATGAAGAAAATACTTATCATATACAATGAGATTATTTCTACTTCGAGGAAATTACTAAACTACAAGAAAAGTATATTGTCACCTACGTGGACAAAGTGACGTCCAATTATGCTATAATATGTAGAAAGCTATATCACAATACTTTGTTGGAATACTACAATAATGATACAATGTATACACATCTGAACCTTTCAAAAAGATCCATCGAAAATCGCATCGTGGCAATTTATAAAAAAATGGCTAAGATTTAAAACATATAAAATTTCCTTACTTGATCCTCATACCGAAACTTCACAAGAACCCTATTAGATTCCGGCCGATAACTGTTGGTTACAAAACATATTTAAAACATGTTAATGATAAACTACTTGAAATTTTAAAATCTGTCATTCCCATAATAAAAAAAACAAGGAGCTTATATTTTATCTAACAGTTTATTTTATCTAACAGTAAGTAAAAACAATACTGGAAGGGGGTATCGGATGAGGCTTATTATAAAAGTTATGATTTTTTAGATCTCTTTAATAATATTAATATAAATGACCTTTACGACATTTTAATAACAGCATTCGAGAAATATGACCTGCAGGCTTACATGAATTTCAATAAATATAAAACACTGGTACAACTGGTGCTTTTTGAAACAGATTTGTTTAATGGTATGGATTTTTACGAACAGCAATTTGGAATACCTATGGGGGGTAGTTGCTCCTTAATCTTGACAGATATTTATCTGAATAGAGTTACGAATCGGGAACATATATCTTGAATGAAATTATATTCATAAGTCGACGATGTTTGGACAGCTTGCGAAAAAGAAGATTACTGTGTGAATTTCAGTTTTTACCCTAGTGGTTTAAACCTAATAGAAAACACGAAAAATGATGATGGAGTCGTTAATTTTTTGGATCTTAGTATAGCTAATAGTATAAGTAACGGCAAAAAACATAAAACATTTTTTCATATAAATGATAAACGAAATGATTTTAAATTTGAAATAAATTACCTTATTCCATGGAAGTCTAATATCCACAAAAGCGTGTTCAGAAATGTAATAAAGAATTATTTGATAAGAAGTAGTAGATTACACACAATGGAAGAGGGCCAGTATATGTGCGTAAAACAATATTCAAAGAAGCATGTAAAGTTGGATATCCGAGACGTTTCCTTCATGGAATTGCATCGAACTTTTATCATATCGATACGCAGGACTGCATATTAAGTTTATCAGAATGGGCTGAATCTGAGGCAACAGCACCTGGTGTATATAATCAGTGATTCCCCAACTTTCGAAGTTATTCATGCGAGACAGAGGACGAGGTCGTTGGGATGAAAGTAGTGTTGAGTGGATCGCAGTTTCGGAGTGTATGGTTACTTTTTATTTCACACAAAGGTATTTCTTTCATATTTTAATTCTGAAGGCTTAATTTTGGTTTCATATTTTTGTATCTTGTGTCTAATTTTGTCGGAGATTGTTTATGCCGGAGGGCATTCGGTGAACGGTACAGGTCTTCCGGGAGTGTTTGCCGCGACTCTCAAAGCATGCTTCAACCGGGGAGTAGGGGTCACATCCCCCCACAACCAATTTGTGGTACTGTTCATTCATTCTATTTGAATTATATATATATATATATATATATATATATATATATATATATGTATATATATATATATATATATATATATATATATATATATATATATATATATATTGTTGCGAATGCGCAATAATCCCTTTGGCGCCTACACTTTTGTCTGTCTCGTAGGCCAGGTGAACAGAACACAGACTATGACGCAGACCATCAGATTTCTTTCTGTCAATGATTCCTCCTAATACGGGCTAATCATATGATACATTTTCTCTTTGTCTTTTGATACTTTTTATTCTCTTCTATAGCAATGCATTGGCTACCGGGAGTTCCGTCGCGACATAGAGCTTGCTTAAGCGGGGAGCGGGAGTCTCAACCCTGCCCCCCAGCATATTTTTGGTACATTACTTCCACACCCATGCTCTTCCTTTATGTTTTGCTATTTGAATCATCTTAATTGAGCTGCTCAGCGCCTTAAAAATGTGATTTCTGATTGTAATTATGTAAGTTTCGGCTTTTATAGGATATATATATATACATATATATATATATATATATATATATATATATATATACATATATATATATATATATATATATATACATACATATATATACATATATATATATATATATATACATACATATATATACATATATATACATATATATATATATATATATATATATATATATATGTATATATATGTATGTATATATATATATATATATATGTATATATGTATGTATATATATATATATATATGTATATATATGTATGTATATATATATATATATATATATATATATATATATAGATAATAATAGAAGTTTGAAAATCCAATGAACGAAAAGTAAGAAGATGTAACACGATAAACCTAACTTTTTAAAAACACCCTCAGAATAAAATATAATACAGCAAATCATCAATCAAATGGATTAAAAATACAAAACACTAGCTATCAAGTTACAGAAAATCAACCAAATTAAAAGGTATGGAAACAAAAAAAGAAAAACTTAAACTAAATTCAACTATCTAACTGGCGTACAAAACAAATGTAAAAATCAATTAATCCTCAAGCATATGGAAAAAATAAAAAAATTAATATCGAATCAACAAGTCAATGAAAAATATAATACAAAGGTATGGAATCGAAATAAGTATAACAAACGAAATCAAGCACAAACGCCTTACACATGGACGAGGCTCTAAGCCTAAATCATGAATTGTTAACCTCTACAAAAATCTAATCATGTCCAAGTTTTTTGTAGAAGCAAACTCAAAAATGTATGTTTCTGAAGAAATAGATAGATTAAATCTATGAACTATTTCTACTTGGACGACATACATAAAGATGGAATAAAAAAGAAAAAATGAATACCTGGAAAAAGCACAGCATGTGTACAGACGATTCATTACAGGGATCGAGGGAACACTGATAGAAGAGACCAGTGTTGCCATTCGTAAAGAAAAAATAAAAAACCATTTACTGTTGCCATTCATAAGAATTGAAAAACTGTGAAGCGAAATGTAAAGAAAAAGTATTAATATACAAAAAGAGCTACTAAAAAGAGGGGCAAATAAAGGTAATGCTGAAGTGGGAAGTGAATGGAAAAAAAAAAAAAAAAAAAAAAATGGAGATGACTGGCTAATATAAGATACTATGAATAGAATTATATGATACTATGGAAAGAATTATAAAAATCCAGCTATTTTAAATTTTTTAACAATACTATTTACTAAATAAGTGGGATATTTATATAAATTACTAGTAATTTTGAGATTATTGATATGCATAGCATGAAATTTTTTATCAGATAATCTATAAATTCTAAAAAGCTGATTGAGTATAATATTTCTAAACAATTGAATCGAGTTACAGGAATTAAAAGGTAAGATTTTATTAATATTAAAATTATAAAAGTCTTTTTTATCATATAAATTTGTAACAATTCTATTAGAAGGATCAATAAAAAGATTTAAATCCAAAAAATTAACATTTTTATTAATAGTAGCTTCATTAGGTATTAATTCCAAATTGTCTGGATAGTAATCTATATCTATGAGATAATTTTCTGTATGTACTAAGCAAATCAGATCATCAACATATCTGTAAAAAGTATAATCTATTGAAGTAAATGACATTTCATAATGATAAAGGTATAAATTAGCTAGCATACTGCTACTACAGCCACCCTGTGGAACTCCTGAGACTTGTAAGTATAATTTATTTCCTTGAAAAATATAATTATTGAAAATAACAAAGTGAAGAAGTTTAGGAAAATTTTTAAATTTAATTTGATTTGAAAGAGGTGTAATATAAGCATTATATAGAGCTAAAATTACATCATATAGATCAGATATCTTAATATTATTAAAAAGATCTTTAAAATCAAAAGTTTGAAATCCTATTATTTTTCTAAGAGATGTTAATTTATTCTTTAATTCTTTACTATTATTTAGAATATGGTAGTTATTGCTAGTCTGGCTTAAACTATTATTTATTAGATTTAAAGAATTTAGTAATAATTTACTCGCAGTAGTAGAGTAAGTATTATGGCCACTAGTAACTGTTCTAAATTTAATAGGATTTTTATGAAATTTTGGAATAAGCACTATATAAGGAAATTTAAGATATTTATATTTAATATTTAAATCATTATACATATTGATAATTTTCAATTTAATACTATTGATGGAATGTAAATCAGGTTTAAAAAGACTATTATTTTTTAAATAATATAACAGAAATTGAATATAAAATTTTTTACAGATAATAGCATAATTATTAGAGGCTTTATCAACATAGGTGATAACAAAGGATCTTTGCAAATCATTAATGGAATGTTTAATATTATCAATATTATATAAAGATCTAGACAATTTAATATTTCTAATAGCATTTTTAATTGATTCTAATATAGTATATATATATATATATATATATATATATATATATATATATATATATATATATATATATATATATATATATATATATATATATATATATATATATATATATATATATATATATATATATATATATATATATATATATATATATATATATATATATATACAGCTACGAGGTCATAGAGATCTTGAGGAATCATCAAACAAAATTATCTTTCAGAACCTTTGATTTTCAAGAACTATTTAACAATATTGAAATCAAAGTATTATACCGAATACTGAACTTGTTGTACGGGGAATTTGAAATGCAAAAATATATAGAAATCAACAAATATAGATCTGTGATTAAGATAGCTATAGAAGAAAACTACCTATATAACGGACTGGATTTCTATAAGCAAATCAAAGGCATCCCCATGGGTGGGGGATGCTCGCCAATATTAGCAGACATCTATCTTGATCATTTTGAAAAAATGTCCCATATTAACAATGAAATAATTTACATACGTTACGTCGATGATTTGTTAATAGGATATGAAAACGAAAGTTTTCAAATGCATTTTGATTTTTATCACTCAAATTTAATATTGGAAGAAAATCCACCAACCCAGAATAATGTCGTAAACTTTCTAGATCTCAGTATTGATTTCAGCCATAATATACTGTCATTCTATATATATGATAAAATAATAACTTATAATATTCCTACAACAGGAATCATACATTGGACACCTAATTTACACTTGAATATATTTAGAAATGCATTTATAGGTGGTCTAGCGAGAACAAAAAGAATTATAAGCAGTGACGTCACCAGATTGGAAAGTGACAGAAAATTCTTACTACAGGCATTCAGGTAAAGATATCCAATGCGATTTATAATCCATTACATCAAAAATTTCTACGAAAAAAATGAAAAATATGGGTTGAGTTTGTGTGAATATTTGAGGTCATTATGAACATTGATTATACGTCTTTGAGAGTAATGACATCACAAACATCTAAACTGCTGAATATGATTATTTTGATGTTATAAAGAGGAAGCATAAGCATGAACTTAGCTGTCTTTCAGGCTTGGACCAATACTTTTTAATATCACTTTCCTTTATAAAAGATCTTGTGATAATTTTGAGTATCACTCCGGAGGTTGGCTACAGTCAGTGATGGCGTCCAGGAGTGCATGCCGAGGCATTTAAGACATGCATGTTGATAACTGGGGAGTAAGGTCACTACGCCTTACCGCCACTGTGTAAGCACTTTACGTTGCCTTCCTTCTTAATTTTTATTTCCATTTATATTTTATATATTAACGATTTATACATATATATATATATATATATATATGTATATATATATATATGCATATATATATATATATATGTATATATATATATATATGTATATATATATATATATATATATATATGTATATATATATATATGTATATATATATATATATATGTATATTTGAAATGTAATAATAAGAATTATGTAAAAATAAAAAAAATAAAAATACAATTAAAGTAATATTAACATCACCATAGAAGCAAATTCACGTCCATAATGCCGATAAGAGAAAAGAACAGAACCTTCCCAAATTCGATGATTAATCAGAATAAAATTCCTCTTCAGGTCTGCGTATTTAATTCTAATTAACCCAAACAAATGCCTGTTTCAGATTAAGCAATAGTACATTACTATAAATGCTTAAACTCAGACTACAGGCATCAAAAAATGAAAAAATGAAAAAAGGATACATTAAGAAAATTGTATTACCATGCGGCATAAATCATTCCTCTTCTACCACGTGTATACACAATCAACCTCAACAACTTAATCTAGAAGCACCGGAATGAACAAGTCGAAATTCTACCAGGGAGGCAGTACGAACGTTCACGGAAATACTCCCAAACCCGTCCAGTGAGTCTAAGCTGAAGACTGGACAAGCAATTCAGAATACAACTTCCCAAACATGCAGAACTGAATATGAATATGAATCATAGATGAAAATTCCTACTAAACAAGAATTCATAGGAAAACTGGATAATCGAGAATGCCACTATACACCATTATAAGGACGCACAAAACGTAGTTTCAATACTGACAAAAGTTATATTTTTTTGCAAAAATAAAATTCAAAACATTAATGTTAATGCATCTTATTTTCCGATTTTTTGATTTTTCTAATGTTTTTGACTTAGTTTATTATTTTTCATTTTTATTTATTTATATAATTAATAAATAATTATATATAACATACAAACATACATATATATACATACATACATATATATATATATATACATATATATACACATACACACACACACACACACACACACACACATATATATATATATATATATATATATATATATATTTTTTTCTCTCTCTCTCTCTCTCTCCTGTATGTTAGTCACTATAATTGGGAATGTTTTCTAGGATGTTATCGAGTGAAATTTGATACACTGAGTTGATAATTTTAATAACAAAATTGGGGGGATATGCATTATTAGTCGCTGTACTCAATAATTCCATAAAGTGCGCTAATTTATAATATTCATCACAAATTTTATTGATTCTAAGAGCCTGGTTTATTATAATATTTCTAAATACAGATATATGCAGACAAGAGTCAAAATGTTGAATTTTTGATGTATTAAATTTAAAATCCTGTCTTTTATCATACAAGTTTATAACCATATTACAATTTTGTAAATTTAAATTTAAATCTAAAAAGTTTGCAACATTTGTGTCATTATTACTTGCATTTAATTGTAAATTATTTGGATAAAAGTTTAATACTATAGGGATATTATTATTTGGGGATACACATAAAATGTCATCTATATATCTAAACATGTGCATATTATGCAAGCTTGGATTAATGTTTTTTTCATAGAAGAATAAATAGAGATTAGCTAACAAAGATGAGGCACACCCCCCTTGTGGGATACCAACCTGTTGTTTAAAAATAGTACCACCATGTTGAATATAATTCTCATAAAGAGTGAAGTTAAGTAATTTTTTAAAAAGAAAATTTGAATATTTTAGGTTGATATTATATTTTTCAAAAATTCCTAAAATAATTCTATACAGATCATCTATATTAATATTATTAAACAAATCTTTGAAATCAAAGGTATAAATACTACGAATATTAGTAAGAGTTTTCAATTTCTTAACTACTTCAAAACTGTTTTTTACAATATGACAATTATTTGAGATTTCATCTGACGAGGATACTTCATGTAATATCTTTAATAATAATTTTCCAGCATTAGTAATGTAAGAATTATGCCCACTGGTAATGGTTCGAAAAGCAACAGGGGATTTATGAAACTTGGGTACTAAAACAATATATGGAATGTTTTTACAACTATTTTTTAGATGGATTTGCTTATATTTAGCTGATATTCTATTGTATAAGATTTTAAGGTTAGTTTTATGTAAATTATAGATATGATTATTAAGTAAGTGTGACTGAAGAGTATTTTTATAATAATATTTACATATAATTGAGTAGTTTCCACTTGCCTTATCGACATATGTAATGACAAAATCATTTTGTATTTCTTTAATATCATTTTTAATTGAATTAAGTTTATATGAATTATTAATTTTCTGATTATATATATAATGATTTAAGTATTGCTCTATTAAGACTCTCCAAGGTTTAAAGGCTTCTACAGGGATTTGATATTTATAACTGATTTTATAAATAAATTTATTTAAGTCAAGAAATAAACCTTTACATATTAATTTATGTTTAAATTTAGTAGGTATACGGTACTTAGTACCCAGTAACATCAGTGATCTTAGTGCATCATAATTAATAATATTTAGATTTCCCGTTATAACATATATATATGTATATATATATGTGTATGTATATATATATATATATATATATATATATTATGTATATATATATATATATTATGTATATATATATATATATATATATATATATATATATATATATATATATATATATATATATATATATATATATATATATATATATATTATGTATATATATATATATATATATATATTATGTATATATATATATATATATATATATATATATATATATATATTATGTATATATATATATATATATATATATATATATATATATTATGTATATATATATTATGTATATATATATATATATATATATATATATATATATATATATATATATATATATATATATATATATATATATATATATATATATATATATATATATATATATATATATATATATATATATATATATATATATATATATATATATATATATTCCTATACAAAAATATACACATAATTACAAAAACATCTTAAAAGAGATCAAATTACTACAAGACAAATATGTGTTTTAGTCATTTCCTATTTTAGCACGATTTGGAAAGATTTTCACATAAATCGGTTCGTTATAGACCGATAATAATATCACAGAGTTCCCTTCTCGACACCATAGGAAAGATCAAAGAAAGTTTGTCCGTCAACTTTTAAACCGAAACCGTTGGATAATTCCTTCATACTTTTTTTTTTAAATAGAAAATTGCTTTTTTAAGTTATATGATACTTATTTCGCCGCATCCAGAAAAGTAAGATTGTCACAATTATATAGTTTGGAAGAAAGTTGTGCATATATTTCCGCATTCAAGCAAAAACATAATTTGTAATTAATACATCACCTTATCTTTGGTGATTTTTTTAGCGGACGCATAAAAATCGACATTATCTATTTCGCAAACGAACTCAGATGGATTTTTCGACCGGTCGACTGCTCATACTCTACTGCGCATGATCTTCTTTAAGCCATGCTTTCTTTTCAACAGAAATTATTTTATCTTTCTTTTTTTTTATTTATTCATTGATCGAATTACTCGGGATTTTACGGGTACTAAATAATCGTTCACTACTTAAATAATACATTTACTACTAAATTTTCTTCAAATGCTAAACCGTCATCAAATTCCCAAGCACGCTATCCGAAAAAAATGTATACTCTTTACGCATGGCAAATAAATAAAATATCCAAATAATTTCGGAGAGAAACGTGACAGTAAATTGCGTCCGTAGCTGTTAGATCGTATCGGTAGCTGAAGACTAGATGATTTTACACTAGAAATTTTTTAAAACAATAATTTAAAGTATGGAAAAGAAGTAAGCATTAGTTCAGATATAGAAGCTTCTGTGTGAAAATAAGCATTGGTTCAGATATAGAAGCTACTGTGTGAAAGTAAGCATTAATTCAGATATAGAAGCTACTGTGTGCGGTAGATATCGCGCAAACTAACAGGACAAACAAACAGACAGACATCTCCGAACAACAAACATACATACAAACAAACATTCCCACAGATTTATTTATTTATTAATTGGTTTTACACGGTAGTGGAGCAGTGGACTTTTGTGTACGCGACTGTGCATAAACTAAGAATTTTGCATGCATGGGAATTTAGACTGAAATTAATTTTGAAAATCAGGCAGAGTGAAATCAATTTGCAAAGTGAGTGTTGTTATCTCTAAATATATGTTTTAAGTAGCGGGTACTCTCTTATTTAAGTAGCAAGAGCTTATTTAAGGCACGGGCAACGCCGAGTAATTCGTTGTAGTGTAAATTATTTTTTTTATTCAAAATGGATATCTTAATGCATTTTATATAACTTTTGGTTTAGATTTTTTCATCGAAGAATATCCTTTTAAACGCATTATCGAATCGTTTTGAATATTATACTAATTAGGTCTCAAATGGCAAATTGTTATTTCTTTCCCTATAAACAAAGTGTGAGGAAAGTATTTTAGCGGGGTCGAAAATTCGAATTCGAGTTTTTGATGGAAGTGCACGCTTCAATCATCGCTGAACACGAATCTATTGTTTTAAGGTGATATATATTTATGTGCGTGAGTGTGTGTGTGAGTTTGTGTGTGTGTGTGTGTGTGCGTGTGTGTGTGTGTGTGTGTGTGTGTGTGTGTGAGGCTATCTCTCGAACGGATAGAGCGTTTGAAACGAAATTTGGTACAGAAATCCCAATCTGTGAGTAATTGAAGCTTATTAATTTTCTATGCGATCGAATCTTCGAAAGACCCCCAAATATTTTAATAATATTATTAAAAATATCAACAAAAAATCAGAACATTTAATAATATCACATTAGCAACCATTTTTCATCTATATTTTCATTAGAAAATGATTAACAAAAATTTTAGAACACTAGCATAAATCGTTCTCGAGATATTGCACTTTTTGCAATTAAGCATATAAAAAAACTCACACAAAATTAAAAGAAGTATTAACTATTTTGAAATATGTTCGCTTTTAAAAAGTAATTTTATGCGATGAATTCGTCAACACCATTCTTGTGGATCTAGATCGTTCCACTCACTAGAGGACATACTTTGTGTAATAGTTTTGTATTTTGACGACGAACGATTTGCCAACAGTCATTTATATATTTATAAGAAATGATATTTTTCTTCGTTTGTCTATAATGCTTGACGAACTTGACGTGTAATTTATCGTGTAATATGTGACGTGTAAAATCTCCAACATGTCGATATGTCCCCCGTCCCCCGTCCCCCAGATGGACGAAAATTGACGAAAAAATGCAAAAATAAGGATAAGTTAACGACAATGACTACATGAAATCTGAAAATGCTTTTAAATAATATGTCTCTATAAGAGTTCTAAACCTGTTTCAAGTTACCTGAAAAGTATTTAATTAAATAGAGCATATTAATTTTACTAAATGGAGATTGTTCAGGACTAGAATAAAATTACCCTATTGATTATGCCGTTTAATTACGGGTAGTAAGCAAATACTTTCACATTAGCGAATTTTTCTGGAACAGAATACCGTCTATATGATGCTTGTGATCATTTCAAGTCTGAAAGACGCCTGATGACGATGATGGTGCAATAGATGCAATTATGTGCATTCCAAGAATGTAAGGAATGTTTGTTAGAAGAATTTTTGGTAAACATAATTTCCTGAAAAATTGCCTCCAGAAAGTTCAAAGAACAATTGCATATGTTAATATGCTTTGGAAATAATATCTGCTAATTTTATTAAAAAAAAACCAAGTTCTAACGAAAATGATACCAAATGGATAAATTAATTATTAAAATACGGACTATATTGCTTATTGTGTGTGCTGTCTCTATGGATAATTGCCAATTTAGAGTCGAATGAAATATACTTTAATTGAGAAATTCAAAATAGTTTTACAAGTTGTCATCCGAAATATCGGCCCATGAACAATTGAACATTAAAAACAATATACCTTAGAAACTGTTAATCATTTTATTTTCCCTGCAATACATGGTAATGTATAGGGAAAGTATTGGAATCACACCGAAGAGCACAACTCGAGTTTTCGACAGATCTACACGCTTTGAGACCTCTAGAATACGAAAAATTCATTTTTAGCGTGACGACTGTGTGTGTCTGTATGTCGGTGTGTCTGTCTGTGTGTCTCTGTGTCTGTGTGTGTGTGTCTGTATGTGCTATGTATGTATCTACTCTAGCTAAAAAACTACTGGACCGAATTTCATAAAATGTGATAGGTAATTCACTTGGGTGAGACCCTGGTGCTGATTAGATTTTAGTAGGATTCATAAAAACAGAACTCGCCTTTTGTTGCGGAATGGCCAGTAAAAATTTCATGTTAAAATTCCATGTTCCCATTTATAAAAAATGTATCCACTTTAGCTAAAATACTAATGGACCGAATTTCCCAAAAATCGATTGATAAGTCGCTTGTGGGTTACCCTGGTTTTGATTAGATTGTGATACGATTCGGGAAAAAATAACCTCCTTTTTTTGCGAAATGGACAGCAAAATTCGTCAAAATCTAAACTAAAAAACTATGTATGCTCAAATATATCCATTAAATGCTTGTTTTATACGTAATTTTTAACGATAGAAAGAACAAGACCAACCATATTACACTAGGACTAGCCGTTCACGAGATATTTGAGTTTTTTTGTATTTTCTCTACGCCACCTTTGAAAATAAGTACAATTACCAAATGAGAACGAAAATTGAATTAAAAGTGAATTACATTTAATTAAAATAAAGATAACCTGGATATAAGTCTGCAGGGGAAGTCATGTGCTGCCCACATCAGATTTTTCTCACTGTGAAAGAAGTGAATTTCTTGCATTAAACAGGGAAAATCATGCGTTGTCCACGTCAGATTTTTTCATAAAGTTGCTCTAATGTCGGATGATTTTTACTTACTGATTTTCAAACAAAACTACATGAACTGTAAACATTATTTTTAAATAATATGATTCCGTAAAAGTTCCAAACGTGTTCCCAGTTGCCTGGAAAGAGTTTTATTAAATAGAGCATATTAATTTTACTGAATGAAAATTGTTCAGAAGTAGAATGAAATTACCCTATTGATAACACCTTTTAATTACGGGTAAGTAAGCAAATACTTTCACATTAGCGATTTTTTCTGGAACTGATATCCGTCTATCTGCTGCTTGTGATTATCTCATTTCAAGTCTGAAAGACGCTCGATGACGATGATGGTGCAATAGATGTAATTATGTGCGTCCCAAGAATGTAAGGAATGTTTGTTAGGATAATTTTTGGTAAACATGATTTCCTGGAAATTTGTTCACGGGGAGTTTAAAAGACAATTACATAGGCTAATTTGATTTGGAAAGAATTTATATTAACTTTAGAACAATTACGATGAAAGAGTTGGTAAACTTTTTATATAATATAGAGAATGTATTGTTTTGACGAGAATTTCCAATTTCGTGGTTTTGATGCCAATCTATGCTACACGATTTCTTGAATACGTTTTTACTGCTTTTAGAGTGCTGCATGGGGTTGTGTAGGTTGATTCCTTGACACAATAGCTGCAGTAAATATAAATATTTACTAAATCAACCTAAATAAAACAGCGTAACAAGAGAATGTATAACATCATCTGACGTTATTTACGTTATCGCACAAAATTATTTTATATTTATTATTCAGTATATTATTATTTGTTATTATTTTGTGTTTATTTAATTGTTATTATTAATTATCATTTAGTTCAACTATACCACTCTATTTAAAATCTGAACTTTAATTGAGCTATTTTGGTTCTTCTGGTGGATATAGTCCATCCCTACATGTCACTTATACATGCATACATTTTAGGGTCACCTGCCTAAAACGAACGTACCTGCTTTTCGCGAATTACAATGTGATCGCGCTCTCAATAGTTTTAATTTACGGATTTTGATGGTTCTGTAAGATTTGTGACTTTTTTGTATTTATCAACATAAATTATTACATTTCATCGAAAGTATGAATTGAATCCTTAACTACGTTAGTCCCTCTCAGATTTTCCACCTACTTTTGTTCCTTTGCGACTTCTGCGCGCATGCAGCTGGCGCAGAACTTGCTAAAAATCTGATTGATATAAAAATGGTTGATATATTTCATGACGGATAGCTGCTGTTACCACAGAGATTGCTTATTCATACTTGTTAATTCATTATATTTCTTGAGATTTATGGAAAAAATTCCCCCGATTGGCGAACGGAACGAGCAGCGGCGGAACTTTTAGCAATACAAAAAGCACAAAACAGCACGTTAATATGATCAAATAGTGCTATAATAATTTTGCTTCAAAATTTTGTGGCAATGAAAATCATTTACGTAGATAAAGTGTTGTATCAGCTTGTTTATTAGAAATTAATTAGAATTAAAATCATGTCTCTGCTAATTTAACTTTACTCCCATCAGGCATTGATTTCTTAAATTAATGAGTTAATTCGTGAAAATTAATGCATTAATTCGTGATAATTAATTCATTAATTCGTGAGTATCCATTGGTACATTTTTACAGTTCTTGTTTTATGTTAATTGTTAATTGTTTCAAGTTGTAAAGGATCATTTATTACTTTCCTTATATATATAATATATAAGGAAAGTACTGTGACTGGATCGAAAATACGATTTAGAGTTTTCGACGGGAGAGCACGTTTCAAGCATCTCTGATCATGAATCGAACATTTTTGAGATGATGTCTGTGTGTGTGTGTGTGTGTGTGTGTGTGTTCCAGTAAGTCTGTGGAGTCGATATCTCACGAACGAATGGAGCGATTTGAATGAAATTTGGTACAAAAATCGCAGTTTGTGAATACTGGAAGTCTTTAAACACAATCGAATGTCCAGCACCCCCCTACATTTTCGAGTGAAATTTTGAAAAAATCATCAAAAAATCAAAACATTTATTAAAGTTACGGAAATAGACATTTCTTATGTAATTTTTCTTAAGAAAACGATTAACACAAACTGTAGGATGCTAGTATTAATCGTTCTTAAGATATTGCACTTTTTTCAAATAAATTTATCAAAAAATCAAGTAAAACAAAACAAATATTAACTCTTAAGAAACATGTTCACTTTCCATATGTAATATCATGCAATAAATTTAGTGACATCCTTCTCGTGGATCTAGCTTGTTCCATTCATGAAAATGCTACTTTGAGTAATACTTTTGTATTTGAATTCACTTTTTATATGTAATAATATGCGATAAACTTGGTGACATAATTCCCGTGGATTTATCTCGTTCCATTCATGATAAAAGATACTTTGAGTAATACTTTTGTATTTGAACGCCAATATTCATTTATCTGCTATAAGAATAACTTATTTCTACGTCCATAACGCTTGGTGAGATTTTGGCGACGAATTTGGCGAAATGTCACCAACTTGGCGACTTTTTTAAATGTTACCAAATTAACGGAAATCTCCCCAAATGAAAAAAAATAACGCTACACCAATGAAAATGACTACTCATTGAAGAAAATTCAATATCTTGGAAAGAATATAAGTATCTACTATTAGAATAACATTTTTTTATTTACAAATGTAATAAATTTATTGCATTATATAAGGAAAGTCATGTGCTGTCCACATCAGATTTTTTTTCTGGCGTTGTTCCTTTCTATTTTTGCAGCACATAGCACAGGCATAAGAAAAGTATTGTTGTGTGGGCAAAGTTTTGAAATGGCGTTTCTGATAAAGCTATGCCCAAACTGTCCCCGTGTTTACGCGGAATACGTGCATGTTAAATATATGGGTGTGAAAGTCCTTTTGCGTGTTTGATGGTAGAGTCAGAAGGGTACGGTCTTTATGGGTATTGCCTGCACTGAGTACAGCCGGGACCTCCGCTCCTCCGGGGGCCGTGGTAGTCTGTTTTTCAGAGCTTGTGACGTCATGAAAAACGATCCAGTGTTCCAGCGTATTTCAACCTAAAAGCGTTTGTTTTGATCTGATGTTATGGTTGAGCTCGTTTTTTTCAAAAACTTTTTGACTTTCATTGTGTTACTTATACATTGTGTTATTTACATTTATTTCATTGTGTTATTTACATTGTGTTAGTAGTATTGGTTGATTTTTAATTCCGATAATGTGTCATTGTCTACAACTGTAGCATCATTTGACAAATTGCTTTATTAGTTTTGCATAAATTTACATTTATAAATTTCATTGTAGTTTTAAAGATTTATTTACTACAGTGCAATGCAAATGTATCTTGCTTCATTCATTGAGTTATAAAATTCTCATTTACCCGACAATAGAAAGTAGTACTTAAAGCTGTGACATACATCACAGAACGAGCTTTGTTTTATAAGCTCTGCAGAACATTTACATTTGATATTTAACATAATTCTGCTTTTGAGCTTTTCATTCTGCTTTTCATTCTGCATTCTGCTTTTCATTTTTAAGTTTGCAAACTTCTATTTTAACTACAACATTATTGGATTGGTCATTTTAATGTGTAACAAGAATTTAAAATAATTATATTTATCTTTTTTCAATCCAATGTATCTCTGTGTAAACATAATGCATTTCAATTGGATACAGTAGCAGCTTATATTACTGATTATATATTTTTTTCCTGTATCGATTGTTTTTATTCTGATTTTTATAATTGCATAGGTGTTATGTCATTTTTAATGTTTGCTTGTTAATTTGTCATTTTTATGTATCACCCTGTTAAGTGTCTTTTTGAGGCCACTTGAAATGTTTTTTAGTTTTGTGCATTACAGAAACTTCAATTTCTTTTTTATTGATCTACGTAACAGATCCCTGGAAAAGGAGGGAATCTTGTTTTACTAATACTCAATCACTTACTTGTAGATTTAGCACATCAGTAACATCTTCATTTGCTTAATTTTTAGACAGATATTTCTCATTAAATAAAATTACTGTCAGTTACAATTTTGGGCCATGCCATAGTAACAGACTAACACATATAGGAAAACGAAAAAGATTTTTAAGTACAAAAAGGAAAACAAATAATAAAAAAATAATAATAATGCAGATCTGCATATGTTCGAAGAATAGTCTATACCAAATTTTGAAAAAAAAATTGAATTTTAAATAAATGAACACTAATTAACTGTGTATGTAACAGATTAACCAAAATTACCATGATTTTATGATATACTTACTGAAAACAAAATATAACATGATTAGCATTAAAATAAACTATAGCAAAGTCATTAAATGCTATAATAATTTTTGTTAGTCTGTTACAATAAATTAGTCTGTTACATTGATTAATAAAAAAAATCCAACACATAAAAGAATAAAAAATTTACATATATGTAAGGGAAGTTGTAAGTAAAAGACCTGTTTATTATTTTAAACATTAAATCAATATGTGCTCATTAAATTTTAATTAATTGCATTTTTTGTAACAGACAAACATACATACCTCTTTTTGAAAATCTTGTCAGGTATAGCTAAAAAAAAAGTAGTAAAATATTTTTTTAAACTAGCTTTAAACTCGCAAACTGAGCGAACGGGATCGTTTCCCCAACCGTGGATCGTTTTTCGTGACGTCACTAATTTGACTGCCACGGCCCCCTCTCTCGAACGGAGGCCCCGGTACAGCTCTAAAGTGGATGACATTGTGATCCCAGCCGTACAAACATATATTTTGCACCTTCCGGTACGTTTAGTGATTTGGATTGGAAGAAAATAATTTTCAACTTTCTAGGTCACTGTGGGACTTCTGATGTGACTGGAAAGTCTTTTGTAACTACTCATTTTGTTTATATTTTAAAATTGAAAAATCGTAAATAAATAAATAAGCTCCTTCTAATTAAGTGAATGGCTGTTTTGAGTAACATTCAATTAAACATGAACAAACATCATTATTTAGAAGATATCACAAGCTCTTCTTCAGATATCAGAAATTCTAGTCTTGCATTGAAAGCTTGGTATTCCTCTAAACAGTCAAGATAATTCAACAAAAGTATGTTTGTTTTTTGTAATACGTGACAACAGCAATCTTATGAACTGTCTGCGGGACTGATAAATAAGAAAATACTAGTCTATGTTATTGTTTTCCAGATACAAATCTATGTTATTTTTATGGCTTACATGACATTTGTTAGATTGTAAGCCATATGCTTTTAATGCTTGAAATGTATATGCTTGTACATCATAATAAAGTAAGTCACATGCTGGTTAGGTCAGAATTTGTATTTATAATGTACAAATTTAATATGAAAGCATATCACAGTATGGAAATATTTCTGGAACACAGAGTTTTCGAGTCTCAATGATTGATTTTATTTCGAAGGATAGTAGTCATGACAACAACACAGACATGAGTAATTTAAGAAGAATACCCAAGGTATGAGATGTCTGTTTTCATTTGGTTTTGAGTCACTGTCTGGGTTCACTTATTTCTTCTACAATCAAGAGCATATTAAATATTCATGTCAAACAAGTATAGAATTTTCTTAATTATTTTCATATTACTTTCCAACAATATTTAGCAGTATGTGGATTTTTTATGTATTTTATTTCAGATAAATAATGATTTAAATTAAACAAATAAATTCAAATTAAATATTTTACGAACAGTTTTGTCTTATTAAACTTTAAAAATTTTCGTCTTAATGTATTTAATACGTAATTTTAGCATTCCTCTTCCCTGAAAAAGTCTGCTGAAATAATGTATCTTATTGCAAGATAAAATATCTGATGTGGACAACACATGACTTTCCCTGCAGACTCAAATTCGTATCTCCTTTATTTCTTTAATAATTTATTAGATTGAGTTTAATTGAATCAAATGACACAAAATTTGCATTTTTAATTCAATTTTCGTTTTTATTTGGTAATTGGACATTTTTCCGAAATAGTCGTAACACAAATGCTCGAAATCTCAAATAGTTTGAGAACGGTTAGCCCTAAGGTATAATGGGGTGTGTTATATTATTTTCATTTTCAAAAATTGCGTATAAAACAAGAATTTAATTGATACATTTGAGTATACACTACTTAGTCTGTTTTTTAGATTTTGGAAGAGCCATTTCATAAAAAAGGCAGGTTGTTATTTTCCGAATCGTACCAAATTTTAATTAGCACCAGAGTATCCCACAAGTAACTTAGCTACCAAATTTTGTGAAATTTGGTCAATGAGTGTTTTAGCTAGATTAGATACATTAAATTTTTGTGGACCATTTCGTAAAAAAGTCAGGTTGTTTTTTTCCGAATCGTACCAAAATCTAATCAGCACCAGAGTATCCCACAAGTAACTTAGCTACCAAATTTTGTGAAATTTGGTCAATTAGTATTTTAGCTAGATTAGATACATTAAATTTTTGTGGGCCATTTCGTAAAAAAAAAGCTAGTTCCTCTTTTCCGAATCGTACAAAATTCTAATCAGCACCAGAGTATCCAACAAGTAACTTATCTACCAAATTTTATGAAATTTGGCCAGTTACTATTTTAGCTAGAGCGGATAAATGTAATTTTTACGTTCCATTTAGCAAAGAAAGGCGGATTCTGTTTTTACGAATCGTACCAAAAACTAATCAGCACTAGGGTGACATCCAAGTGACTTACCCACCAAATTTTATGAAATTTGTTCCATTAGTTTTTGAGTTGGAGTGCATACATACATTACACAGACACGCAGACAGACACTCAGACAGACACACAGACAGACACTCAGACAGACTCACAGACAGACACGCAGACAGACACACACATAGACGTCACGCTAAAAATAGTTTTTTTCATATTCTAGAGGTCTCGAAACGTGTTGATCCGTCGAAAACGCGAGTTGCGATTTTCGACATAATTCCAATACTTTCCCTATACATTACCATGTATTGCTGGGAAAGTAAAAAATATGCTGTATCCAGCACAAAACTTTAAATGCAAATGAGCGAATTTCAATATTCTTGGAAAGTAAAATAAAAAAAAATCAATTTTCTTATGACTCGAACTTGTTTGAAGTCAGTGTACTTTTCGAATTCGAAACTTGAATTCAATTCATTTTGTAAGGATCCTTGCTGCCAAAACCGGGAATCGGATCACGGTTGTTCGTACGGGTAACGCTCTACCAATGAGCTACGGATACAGAATTGAAAATTCTTATCGGCAAAGTGAACTCCAAATTCAATTTTATTTCCATACAGATGCTGTAAAAAACAATTTCAAATAGTCAGATGAAAAAAAATATGAAGGGAAAACGTGAAAGTTGTAAAAATATAATTTAAAATAATTTTAAAGATTTAAAAGGACAAGTAAAAACTGTAAAATTAAAACATCCATCATGCCCACATTTATATTTAGAAATAATTGACATAGTTGACATGTGCAGTACACACGCGTGCTGTGATGAAATATGTGCATCCATAAAAATTTGAGTTACAGTTGCAAAACTTAAAATGCAAATGTCGTTTTAAGAGTTATGCAAATCATCAAACACTCAGCGTCAATGATGTTATAGGATTCATACAACGTGCATGAGGACGGCGCATCCTGCAGCATTTAATATGAACGATGTCCTCACTCACAAGCAAATTGAATTGGATTTTCTTCTTTGACAATGCAAGTTGTGTGCAAAGATGCCTGTGAGGCTTTCTCGACGACACTACAAACAATTGCCAGATTTAGAGAGATGTTGCATCACTGTCCTAGTCCTAGTGAAAGCTGGTTGGTTATCTTAGTTAGATAGTCGTAGAGGTATGGTAGTTGCTTGGAGATGAAAGCTGGATCAGAAAAGGAACATGTAACCGTCGCAGAGTGTCAAGATGCTCCAGATAGACAACTTCTCGAGAGAATCTTGAAGTCAGGAGAGGAACCACGTCCACACCAATAGCGTCACTAAACGACAAGATATGTGGAGAGAACAGACTAAGAGACTGAAATAATTACGAGTATTCGAGCCAGCAGTGCAATATGATCGACCAATTACACTTCCGGTTAATTCCAGGAATATAATCGGCGAAGTAGGTGCTGGTGACCAAACCAAGACAGCCTGGATGGTATGTGTTCCTCAAATATTGATACCAGGTCCTAAATACATTTAAGGTATTTTAACAAATGGTTTCACATTGTCTCTCTCCTGCGCGAGCAAGAGGAATAATTGTTGTAATTAAGCAATTAAGTATTTTATGTTTGTAATACATGATTTATTGTTAAAGTTAAAATGGTGCAATCAATGTAGTATTATATTAAGTACTATTCTTTTGCAGAACTCGCGCGAAAGTGACAGACAACGCAATCAATAATTTAATGATGAGTTCCACTATGTACAATTTACAGCCATGTCAATGATCTTACTACATTAATACGTTGGAAATAACATATTTAAAAACCAAGGTTTAAGTTATACTTTATTCTTTTTGTGCACCACAGACGGCATTTGCCTTTCTTCGTGTATCCTCTCTCAAATGATACTATTCGGTGACGAATAGCAGAAGGTACAATTATGTACCTACTCCCTAGTCGTCACCATTCCATATCGTAGGTACTTTTCTATCTTCTATAGTAATGTCTTATATCAAGAAGTACGATTAATGTGTGAAATACTGCTAAATCCCCTCATAATCCACAAATGTTAATAAAAATCTTAAATTTCTAAATTTAAGAAAACATTGCATTACTGTCTGCACAACGTCAAAATTACAACACATATCATTAATTTAGATTGTTTTCAAGAATTATATTTTTAGTTTCAGACATATCACCCATATTTTTACTTTCCTTTATATACATAATGTATAAGGAAAGTTTTGTGACGGGGTCCAAATTCAAATTCGAGTTTTAGACGGGAAAGCACGTTTCAAGCATCCCTAATCACGAATCAAGAATTTTTAAAGTGATGTCTGTGTGTGTGTGTGTGTATGTGAAAGTATGTATGTGTGTGCGGGTGTGTGTCAGTGAGACTGTGGAGACGATAACTGACGAACGAATGGACCGAATCGAATTAAATGTGGCACAAAAATCACAATCTATAAACACAGGAATCCTGTTGTTTTTATACGCACTCGAATGTTCAGAACTCTCCTAAATTTTCGAGTGCAATTTTGAAAAAATCGTCAAAAAATCAAAACCGCTAACAAAGTTACGCAAATAGACATTTCTTATGTCATTTGTCATTGGAAAACGATTGACATAAATTTTAGAACGCTAACGTGAACCGTTCTCGAGATATTGCACATTTTCCAAAAAAAATATCAAAAAGTCATATAAAATAAAATAAAAAAAAATCCTATTGAGAAACATGTTCACTTTTCATATGTAATAATATGCGATACACTTGGTGACATAATTCTCGTGGATTTAGCTCGTTCCATTCATGAAAAAAGATACTTTGAGTAATACTTTTGTATTTGAACGCCAATATTCATTTATCTGCTGTAAGAATAACTCATTTTTTCGTCCATAACGCTTGGCGAGATTTTGGCGACGAATTTGGTGGAAAGTCGCCAACTTGGCGACTTTTTAAAATGTTGATAAATTAACGAAAAACTCGCCAAATGACACTAAATCAATGACGACTCATTGATGAAGACGACATGGAAAATGACGACTCATTGACGAAAATTCAATATCTTGCAAAGAATATAAATAACTACTATAAAAATAATCTACTTTTTTTACTGTAAAAGTAGTAAATTCATTGCATTATATAAGGAAAGTCATTTGTTGCCCTCATTAGATTTTTGTTTCTACTGCCGAGTGCGAATTTTATTCCGAAGCGCCGCCATGAAATTATTTATAGAACCCTTTTGAGTGAAGATGATTGATTTTATTGTCAAAAGATAGTCTCCATGACAACAGCATGAGTACTTTAAAAATAATGTGCAAGATGAGCTGCATGGTTTTTCTTTGTATTTGACTCACCATTCCTCCTACTTTTCCAGATACTTTCACGACCAAAAACATATCTATATGCATTATGAACAAAAAATTATTTAATTTATAGAGAAAATTTTAGTCAAAATGGAGCGAGATATGTGAAGTTACTTTACTTAATATTCTAATAATTAAAAGTTTTAATTATAAGCAAATATTTTCGAGTTAAACAATTTTAAAATCTTGAGATGTTTGAATAATGTAAAGAAGAAAATGTTCTTGTGTATGTGTGAAGTACATGAAGCATTTTAATCAGTTTTTGTAAATATTGATATTTTTAATACATCGCAACATTGAAAAATAACATTCTTTTGTTTAATATTTCAAAATCCTTTCAAGTTTTCTATTTCAGGAATCTGGCTTTTTGTCACTGAAGGAAAAAAAAAAACCTTAGCATATTAGTATTTTAGAATCTCAAAAGTATTAATTACATCTAAAAACTGCATAAAAATAAGTAAAATATTCACACAGTAAAAAAGTTCTGTAATTAGTAGAAATATATTTATAACGCTCTAAACGTAAATATATGTAAAATACCTCTGATACTTCATTGGTTTCAACATGCGCAGTTACGCTAAAATACTATTGGTTAACAATTCCAATATGCATATGCAGGCAGTGATGTAGAATCTGAGATAAAAATCACTTGCAAATTTGGGTTTACGATTTGTTGTAATTTTTATAGCTTTTGACAATGTGTTTGTTGTTCGTCTGAACAGTGAAGTTTGGTAGATATGTTTTGCCATCCCTATCCCATTCGTATAGGTTTTTTTTTTATCATATTCATATATGTATTGCTATTCTATTCCTATAGGTTTTGATATCCTATTCGTATATATTTTCTATCCTATTACTATTCGGATATATTTTGCTATCCTATTTGTGCATTTTTGATGTTGATTCCTTCTAATTAGAAAACGCTATACAACACTTTACCTGAATTTTCCCTCCATCTCCATAGAAGAAAAATGTGCAAAATTAATAGAATGAAAATTGCGATAAAAATTAGCACATGATTTGCATTATAAAACATAATATATATTTTCCTACATAGATCAATAGCTTCACTTCGTTCTCTATCAAATAATAATATATAATTTCTGTGACACTATGTTTTTCACTCTGTATTGTATATTACCATTTGCCGATTTTCTGAATGGCAACACGTAAAAGCGTTTTGAAGTATGAAATTGTCTCATATTGGACGGAAATCGAAATTGACAGAAATACTGTTAGCATCCAATAAGCAATATAAATTATTAAAAGGATTTTAATAATTCATTTATTAAATCGGCGTTATTTCGTTAATTTAGCGTCATTTTTGCCAATTTAGCAACGTCAATTTGATACAACTTTTTAAAAAGTTGACACGTTGACGATATGCTCCAAAATTAGTTGCCAAGCTAGAAAAATTTATCCCATACTTGACTATATTAGACGATATTAGACGATATACATTTTTAATTTTATTTATTTTTACTTTCCCTGCAATACTTGGTAATGTATCAGGAAAGTACTGGAATCATACCAAAAATCGCAATTCACGTTTTAGATGGATATATATGTTTTAACACCTTTAGAACACGAAAAAATATTTTTAGCATGACGACTGTGTGTGTATGTATCTCTGGGTCTGTGTGTGTGTGTGTATGTGCGTGTGTCTGTGTGCGTGTGTGTGAGTGTGTGTGAGTGTGTCTGTCCGTGCAACATATGTATCCACTCTAACTAAATACTAACTAACCAAATTTCATAAAATTCGTTAGGTAAATTACGAGTGAGAAACCCTGGTGCCGATTAGATTTTGGTACGGTTTGGGAAGAACCCGCCTGCTTTTGCAAAATGACACGCAAAAATCTCCAGAATCTAAAATAAAAGACTACGCATGCTCAAATGCATCAATTAAATGCATGTTTTATACGTATTTTTTAAGAGAAAAAGAATAAGACCAACACCATTACTAGCCGTTTTCGAGGTATTTTAGTTTTTTTGCATTTTTACTACGTCTGTTTTGGAAATATGTCCTGCCCAGTTACCAAATGAAAACAAAAACTGAATTAAAAGTGTCAATTCAGTGTATTTTAGAATAATCATGCGTGATGTTTAGTGCAATAAAACTCAATTTAATGAATTATCAATGAAATAAAGAGAAAATGAATTTCAGTCCCGTAAGGAAAGTCATGTGGTTCTCACATCTTATTTTTTTAGATAAATCAATTTGAAAATCTTGCATTATCTCGGGGACGGTTAGAGAAAACGTTCTAAAATTATGTCATTCGTTATCTAATGAAAAATTACGTATACAATGATTCCTTTTATTGGACGATTATTTTCATTGGAATACAGTGATTGGTATTATTGGATGGTCTGATTTCTGACTTTTCTAATAGTTATTTCTAGGTTTGGGGCTTTGTCAAACGTGTAATCGCTTTTTAAATCTAAAAGGCTCTTGTACATGCTAATTTTAATAATCGTACCAAATTATGTGCGAAACGCTGCAGTCGTTTGTGAGATATTACATCCACAGACTCACACACGCACACATACATACATACATACATACGCATACACAGGCACGCATACACAGGCACACATACACATACATGCATTCATGCATACATACATACATACATACATACACATATACGCGCATAGACACAGACGTCACCTCAAAAACGTTCTATTCTAGTTCAGGAACCGTGCTCTTCCATCGAAAAGTGCTTGGCTAGTTTTCATTAAATGTGATAAATTCGCATTTCTTAATAATTGTCGATAGCATTTTTGAAAATCAAAATTACTTAGATTTAAGCATGAAAATGGCGAACATTCTATAATTCTGTTAAACATGTTAAATGGGAAAATTTACAGAATATTGCTTCTGCTCACGACAAAATGCTTTAATTACTCATTTTTTTTTTCAATAATCAGCTGAATCATTTCCCCGCTATTATCAGCGTTTTTACTTTCCCTACCATACATAGTAGTGTGTAGGGAAGGTATTGGAATCATGCCGAAAATCGCATCTCGAGTTTTCGCAGGATCTACACGTTTTGGGGCCTCTAGAATACAAAAAAAAAATTTGTAGCGTGAAGCCTGTGTGTGTCTGTCTGTATGTTTGTGTGTCTGTCTTTCTGTGTGTATCTGACTGTCTGTCTGTGAGTTTGTCTGTGCAATATATGTATCCGTTCTAACTCAAACACAAATGGATCAAATTTCATAAAACTTGGTAAGTCACTTGTGTATGACCCTGGTGCTTGTTAGTTTTGGGTACTATTCGTGATAAAACAATTCGTCTTTTTTTGCGAAATGACTCGCAAAAATTATCTGTATCCACTCTAACTGAAAAACTAATAGACCAAATTCTATAATATTTAATATATAAGTCACTTTTGGGTAACCTTGGTGCTGACTAGATTTTAGTACAATTCGGAAAAAACAACCTGCCTTTTTTGCGAAATTGCACGCAAAAATTGTCAAAATCATAAATATAAAACTACGTATGCTCAAATATTTCAATTAAATGCTAGTTTTATACGTAATTTTTAACGGTGAAAAGAATAAGACCAAACCCATTACTTTAGGACTAGCCGTTGTCGAGATATTTTAGTTTTTTCGCACTTTCGCTACGCCACCTTTGAAAATAAGTCCAGTTATCAAATGAGAACGAAAATTGAATTAAAAATGGAAATTCAGTGTAATATTAAATAATTATTGATGTTATTTTTTGAAATTAAACTCAATATAATGAATTATTGAAGAAAGAAAGAATACGTCTGCAGAAAAGTCATGTCCTGCCCACATCAGATTTTTTGGAAATATATGTCTATCGTCACCCCAAATTCGAGTTTTCAATCATTTTTAACACTTTTTAACATAATTGAAAAGTCTTTATGACTCTGTACAGTTATTCTGTCTGTTAGCACGATAACTGCCGTAAAACTGGCTTTATCAAATGAAATGTTGGTATGTTGCTGAGACGGCCTGTGATGGGAATGTAAATGGCGTAGCGAAAGTGCGAAAAAACTAAAATATCTCCAGAACGGCTAGTCCAAAAGTAATGTGTTTGGTCTTATTCTTTTCACCTTTAAAAATTACGTATATTACCCAATTAGCATTGGATTAAACCCGTGTTGAAAAAATGGAATACGTTGAACCTGATTTGACCTAATATTTCAAACATTTTTAAGCGAATTTACAATTCACAAATTGCTTCGAAAATTTTAGGAAATATTCAAATTATCCCATAGAATATATAAAACAAAATGTCAGCAAAATATGCTCGGTAGTTTTGTAAATAAGAATTAAAATATTAATTATACCCAAATTATAAGAAAATATGAGAAAATATTTAAAGTGACCCACTTCAAAATAATATATGGCATCCATCTTGTGTCAAAATCGTGATATTTAAGGTCCTTTATTATTTGTATTTAGTATTGCATCCGTCATAAAAGCGAGTTTTTTTTCTGTGCATCTAATAGCCCAATTAATAAGTCTCTGGTCTAACTAAGAAAACAATTTTTTTTTAGAAATTCGAAGTAGAAGTTTTCAAATATAATAAATTGTTGTATCATTGGGATAATTTTAAAAATATCACAGATGCATGTATCGCATTTTTGAGATGTTTAAATAAAATTGCATTTCAGTTGGAAAGTGTTTCATATTCAATGCTTTATGCATGATTGATTTTTCTTGTTCTCCTTGATCTGGATTCTGAGGAGGAACGAATGAGACCAATGACAACAATTTTAATAGTGTAGAATCATTACATAAATTTGATATATTTATTTTAATTACTATTTCTCATCATCACCCCTAATTAGAATTGTCAAAATATTTGCTTTTTTTAGGAAATATATTTGTATCGCCACCCCAAATTCGAGTTTTTAATGTTTTTTCCAATGATTTAGATGCATAGACAGAACGAATGAGATCAAAACCAGAATTTCTAAAAGTGCAGAATAAATAAATTTATTTGATATCTTTCGTCAATATCCTTTCTCATCGCCATCCTTAATTAGAAGATTTGAAATGTAGACTTTGTTGTTGATTTGGAAGCAGAGATGGAACCCATGAGATCAAAATCAAAATTTCTGAAGTGTAGAATTAATAAATAATTTTGATATTTTTCGTTAATATACTTTCTCATCGTCACTACTAATTATAATTTTTGAAATATTAGACGTTTTGTTTATCTGGAAACAGATATAGAACGAATGAGACCAAAGTCAAAATTTCTAATAGTGCAGAATTAATAAATATTTTTTTGATATTTTCTTTAATTTCCTTTCTCATCTTCACCCATAATTAGAATTTTTGATATATTAGACTTTGTTGTTGATCTGGAAGCAGAAACGGAACGAATGAGGCCAAACCATAATTTCTAATAGTGTTGAATCAATAAATAATTTTGATATTTTTCGTTAATATCCTTTCTCATCGTCACCCCTAATTAGTATTATCGAAATATTAGACTGTGATGTTGATTTGGAATCAGAGACGGAACGAATGAGATCAAAGTTAAAATTTCTAATATAATTAATAAATATTTTTTGATGAATATGAATTAATAAATATTTTTTGATGAATATGAATTAATAAATATTTTTGATGAATATGAATTAATAAATATTTTTTGATATTCTTTCATTTCCTTTCTTATTATCTTCTTCCATAATTACAATTTTTGATATATTAGACTTTGTTGTTGATCTGGAGGCAGAAACGGAACGAATGAGACCAAACAAGAATTTCTAAAAGTGTTGAATCAATAAATAATTTTGATATTTTTCGTTAATATCCTTTCTCATTGTCACCCATAATTAGTATTATCGAAATATTAGACTGTGTTGTTAATTTGGAATCAGAGACGGAACGAATGAGACCAAAGTCAAAATTTCTAATATAATTAATAAATATTTTTTGATGAATATGAATTAATAATTTTTTTTTTATATTCTTTCATTTCCTTTCTTATCTTCATCCATAATTAGAATTTTTGATATATTAGACTTTGTTGTTGATTTGGAAGCAGAAACGGAACGAATTAGACCAAATCAGAATTTCTAACAGTGTAGAATTAATAAATAATTTTGATATTTTTCTTTAATATCCTTTCTCATCGTCACTCCTAAGTAAAATGTTTGAAATATTAGACTTTGTTGTTGATATAGAAGCAGAGACAAAACGAATGCGACCAAAGTCAAAATTTCTAATAGTTAAAGACCCATTCCGTCCGACTCATCCGAAGACTTGAGCAATTATTTAGACTAAAATTTCTAATAGTGTATAATTTTGCAATAATTAATTTTTTACATTTTCTTTAATTTACTTTCTTATCTTCATCCAGAATTATAATGTTTGATATATTAGACTTTGTTTTTGATCAGGAAGCAGAGACGGAACGAATAACAACAAAATTAGGAATCCACTTATAAGAAAGTGATTGACAATTAAACACAGTGGCTTCTATAATTCCTTTCCATCTTAGCCTCTAATTCAAATTTTTCAAAATATTAGATTTTTAAGTTAACTGGAGAAATCTAATATCTCGAAACGGAGACCTATCGAATGAGAGCAATACCACGATTGTAGATGCAGTGAAAAGTGCTCGATCATTTTGAAAAGTTCTTTTGAGTATCTTGATTATCAGATCCTACGTCACGTTACACGCAAATTGATTTTCAAAATTTTAGATTTTTTCTTGGCCTCGAAACTGAGATGGATCGAATGACTGAAACTAAGATTGCAGCTACAGTGGAAGTGATAGATAATTTTATATGTTACACAATCATTCAGAAAATCATTTAAATTATTATTATATAAATTTTCTATTCATTTTTTTCACTATTCACAGTATAAGGTACAGGGAAACGATTGTGGAAATGTGCATGAAAATTCGAATTCGAGTTGTCGAGCACGTTTCAAGGATACCTAAATTTGAATCGAATGTTTTTGAGGTCATGTCTGTGTGAGTGAGGGTGTGTCCGTGAGACTTCGAAAACGATATCTTACGAAAGAATGGAGCGTTTAGAAAGAGATTTGGTACAGAAATTACAATCAGTGAATACCGAAATCATATTTCTTTTAAACGCAATTGAATAAATGGAAGTCCCCCAAATTTTCGAATGAAATTTTGAAAAAATTATCATAAATTCGAAACATTCAATGATATTATATACAATAATTTCATATGTAAACTATTTTTAAACAAGATTGACACAATTTTGAAAAAACCGCCCACTCATTAAAAAAACCGGCACAAAAAAAACCGACCACACATTAAGCTGCTATATGTCTTGGGGTTAGTCGTGGGGTCTGGGTCTTCAACAAAATTTTGAAAGATAGCATGAACCGTTCTCGAGGTTTTGCACATTTTTCAAATGACTTTATGAAAAAATTCACACACAATTATGAAAAGTATTAATTACTGTGAAATAGTTTCACTTTTCATATGTAATATAATGCGATTATATGCGATTATGTTAACATCATTCACGTATCATTAGCATAGTTCGTTCCATTCACGAGAGACGATATTTTGGGAAATAGTTTTGTATTTTGACGCCTAACTTGTACAATTCGCCAACAATCATTTATGTATAATAAATGCTGTTCTTTCCGTTCAACTATACCGCTTGGTGTACTTTGCTACTCAGTTAGCAAAATATCGCAAACTTGATGATATTTTCCCCCATGTTGACGAAATATAGTCATAATTGCAAAAATAACTCTGAGTTCATGAAAAGAACGCCAAATTGATGAACTAATTATAAAAATACTTAAATATATAGATAACATTGCTTTTTGCGTTTGTAATTAGTATTGATAATTTTTAATTTTAAGTTGTCTGATTATGCTATAGCAAGTCCTATTTCAAAATATATTACTATTTTTAAATATTTAACTTTAGCAACAATGAACATAATTTTTGCACCAAAACATCTATTTCAGGCAATTTCTTCTTTCTAGAAACGCCAAAAATACAATCTACAAGAAAAAGTAATGTTCTTAGACTTTTTGCTTCCACAATATACTTATATTCTTTCGGCGATCTCTTTTCAAATCAATTTATGAATAGATAAGAAGAAGTAAAGTTAATTTTTTTTTTAAAAAAGTGTTTTCTGTAATGCGTAGTTTTCATTCCCATAAGCACTTGCTGAATGTTCGTACAAATTTGACATCCAAATGAATGGTTTCTAATTCAATTTAAAGAACTCAATTTGGGTGAATCATAAAAAATAAAATCGTTTTTTAGCAAATGTGGAGTACATTTTTATTTATTCTTACAGACTCCACTTCAACAATAAGAGCTTGCAATTTCGCCCCAGTAGCTCAACGGTAGAGCATCGGCGGCCCAGTTCGGGTATCTAGAGTTCGATTCTCGGTTGGTGCAGCAGGGTTCATTACACTCTTATGAATTTTTAATGATGAAAGACAATTCCAAACTTCGAATTGATAAATTATTTATTATACATATTGGACACATTTATAATGCGGCTGAAAAATACTACAGGCAATTATGTATATAGCTGTATAATTGAATCGAAAAGAGCATAAATTTCCTCCACAATTACCACATTCTCTATGTTCCTTCACATTCTTAACATTCTCATGAATAACGTTAAAAATGCACTTTTTGATAAACTTAAAGTGTTTCTCACGGGAAATTAATGTTGTGTGTAAGAACTGCTGATATTGCATCTGTATCAGTTATGCTTCTGTCGACCGATGTCGTTGTGTATAAATTGTAGTATAAATTGTTTGAACATTTTACATTAAACAAAGGTCTTAAATGCTTAGAAAATCAGAATCGACAGCAAAATGTGTAGTCGGTTTCAAAAGTGAATAAAGCATTTTCATCAAAATAAATTGGACAGGTTGAAAGAATTCATCTTCTGACGTGATCTATAGGGTTTCTGCAGATAGATGGAGGGTCTCATGTTCTAATCTTTGTTCCAGCGAGGTCACAACTATAACAAAACTGTCAGCGATTTCATTCACTGGGCAGTGCCCGAAGATTACTAGATAAGCAATGACACAAGTAGCTGACGGTTTCAGACACCGATTATAAAATCTGGTCAACAACGCTTCTTGTAAGAATTGTGATCAGTTTTGCATCAAAAGGGGCAACACACAGGAAATCCGTCACTCCCGGAAACGTGACTGTCTCTTCAAAGTGTACAAGCATCGAATTGAATGGCTAGGGATACGTAGCCAAAATGCGCACTACCCTTTAATAGAACGCCCACTCCCAAAGGCATAAAATAAACAAGAAAGATCAATCATGCTTAACGCATTGATTATGAAACACTTTCCAACTTCAATGCAATTTTATTTAAAAAAGTCGAAAATGCAATACATTCCTCGGTAATATTTTAAAACTTATCACGATACTACATTGATTTATTATATTTGAAAACTTAAACCTTCATTGAAAAAAATGAACTTCATTCAAAAGACGGCATTGAAATATAAATTGCGTGGTTTAAATATCTCTAAAATGCAATATATTCCACGGTAATATTTTTAAATCTATCATAATACCACGATAATTTATTATATTTGAAAACTTCATCGAAAACAACTGAAATTAATTCAAATGACGTCATAGAAAAAATAACACGCCTGGATCTCTCTATAAAAGCAGGATTTCATTCATAACTTTCTCCATTTCATTCATCACAATACTATAATAATTTATTTTATTTAAAAATTAAGACCATGGAGCTACAATTCATAAACTTTATGCTTAAAACTTCATCGAAAAATATCGTCCTTCTGTTTATAAAATCAATTAATATTTCATTCATATCAGCCATGCAGACTCCATGGACTGAATTATTTTGTGTTAAAGAAATACAGTAATTCTAATACAACTCATTCTACATATTTTGCTGTTTACATTTTACATAGGTGAAAAATAGGCTTAATTGTAGAAATAATCAAATTTGAATGAGAATTTAAACTCAAATATATTGTCATTGTGTTGTTTTAGTATGTAGATGCACAGAATTTAAGCAGAAATAAAGTAGTTTTAGGATGGATACAACACTCAATATGAATTAAAAAGAACTTTAAAAAATCACGAATTTGAAACAAGATGGATGCCATATCTCATTTTGAAGTGGGTCATGTGATCGTTTCATATCATGGTCACGTGATCGTTTCATATAAAATGTGTAATTATTATTTTAATTTTTATTTAAAAAACTACTGAATATATTTAGCTGAATTTTTTTTTATATATTTTATGGAACAATTTGACTGTTACCTAAAATTTTCGAAGCAATTTGTGAATTTTAAATCCGCTTAAAAAATGTTAGAAAAATTAGGTCCCATAGGGCTCAATGTATTTCATTTTTTCAACCCGGGTTCAATCCAAAACTAATTGTGTGATATTATTCATTTATATTCCCATAGGTCCTACAGACCGTCTGAACAACATACTAAAATTTCATTTTGATTAAGTCATTTTTACGGCAGTTATCGTGCTAACGGACAGACAGACAGACAGACAGACAGACAGACAGACAGACAGACAGACAGACAGACAGAATGAACAAAGTCATAAACACTTTTCAACTTAGTTGTAAAGTGTTAAAAAAGGACAGATCATACAGTACAGCAAATGCAAATAAATTTTTATGTAAAACAAGAGGAAGAACTTAGAATAAGAGAAAGAAAGACGCTTATCTAATGAGCACTCTGAATTATCACGCGCAAACTGTGCTATATTATATACAATTATACTCCAGTATATTTATAAAACTCACTTTTTTAACACTTTACAACAAAGTTGAAAAGTGTTTATGACTTTGTTCATTCTGTCTGTCTGTCAGTCTGCCTGTCTGTCTGTCCGTTAGCACCATAACTGCCGTAAAAATGACTTAATCAAAATGAAATTTTAGTATGTTGTTCAGACGGTCTGTAGGACTTATGGGAATATAAATGAATAATATTACCCAATTAGTTTTGGATTGAACCCGGGTTGAAAAAATGAAATACATTGAGCCCTATGGGACCTAATTTTTCAAAAAATTTTTAAGCTGATTTAAAATTCACAAATTGCTTCGAAAATTTTAGGTAATATTCAAATTGTTTCATAAAATATATTAAAAAAAATTCAGCGAAATATATTAAGTAGTTTTTTAAATAGTAAATTAAAATAATAATTACATCTCTTATATGAAACGTTCACGTGACCATGATATGAAAAGATCACATGACCCACTTCAAAATGATATAAGGCATCCATCTTGTTTCAAAATCGTGATTTTTTAAGTTATTTTTAATTCATATTGAGTGTTGTATCCGTCCTGAAACTGCTTTACTTTTTGATTAAATTCTGTGCATCTACATACTGAAACAACGCAAATACAATATATTTGAGTTTAAATGATTATCCAAATTTGATTATATCTACAACGAAGCCTATTTTTCACTTATCCAAAATGTAAACTGCAAAACATGTAGAATGAGTTGTATTAGAATTGCTGTATTTCTTTAACACAAAATAATTTAGCCCATGGAGTCTGCATGGCTGATATGAATGAAATATTAATTGATTTTAAAAAGAGAAGGACGATTTTTTTTCGATGAAATTTTAAGCATAGAGTTTAATTACTTGTAGCTCCATGGTCTTAATTTTTAAATAAAATAAATTATTATTGTATTGTGATGAATGAAATGAATGGGAGAAAGTTATGAAAGAAATGCTGTTTTTATAGAGAGATCCAGGCGTGTTATTTTTTCTATGACGTCATTTGAATTAATTTCAATTGTTTTCGAAGAAGTTTTCAAATATAATAAATTATCGTAGTATTATGATAGTTTTAAAAATATTACCGTGGAATGTATCGCATTTTAGAGATATTTAAACCAGGCAATCTATATTTCAATGCCGTCATTTGAATGAAGTTCATTTTTTTAATGAAAGTTTAAGTTTTCAAATATAATAAATTAATGTAGTATTGTGATAAGTTTTAAAATATTACCGAGGAATGTATTGCATTTTAGACTTTTTTAAATAAAATCGCATTGAAGTTGGAAAGTGTTTCATAATCAATGCTTTAAGCATGATTGATCTTTCTTGTTCCTTTATATTGTAGAAATGTGTATTAAAATTATATATCCTCTTTTAACACATATTTAAAAATATCATGTAGGCAGCACATGACTTCCCTTATATTATGCAATGAATTTACTATTTTTACAGTCAAAAAATCATGGTTAAGATCCACGATTCTGTGTTTTTTACGTTGAATTGTGCATTTGGCGAATTTCCGGATGACAATATGTTATGCAACTTCAAAGTACCCAATTAACTTATATATCACACAACTCTAAATAAATAATTACCAATATTGATAGCATCCCCAATAAGCGATATAGTACATATATTAAAATATGTTTATAATTAATTCAACAATTATGCGTCATTTTGATTAATTCAGCGTCCATTTTGCAATTTTGACGAAATTTTCGTCAATCTGGGGCAAAATATCGGCATGTTGGAGATACTTTGCTAGATCATTCCCCAAGTTTGCCAAATACATCAGCAAGTGTTAAAGACAAACGGAGAGAAGATCATTTCTTGTATACGAGAATGTATGCCTGTCATATAACGGAAATCAGAATTTTCAAAACATTACTTCTCCTTTGGCGTAATTTTTATCAATTTGTCATTATTTAAAAAAGTCGCCAAGTTGGCGACGTCCTGTTAAATTACTCGCCAATCGTTGCGGACGGGGAAATGGGTTAATCATATAGTCTATTCTTATGTTCTTTTCAGGATATTGAACTTTCATCAATTAGTCGTCATTTCATTGATTCAAAGTCGGTTTCATCAATTTGGCGAATTTTTATTGATTGGGTGACATTTTCGTCAATCCGACAACATTCAAAATGTCACCGAGTTTGAGATATTCCGAAAAATCTGTGCACCAAAATTTTATCCAAACGTTAAGGACGGAAAAATAGGTTATTCTTTTAGTACTTGAAATTCTTATATTACTTTCAAAATATTGAATTTTCGTCAATTAGTCGTCATTTTCATTGATTTAGTGTCATTTTTATCAATTTGGCGATATTTTCATTAATTTGCCAACATTTAAAAAGTCGCCAAGTTGACTATATTCAGCCAAATTTGTCGCTAAAACCTCGCCAAGCGTTATAGATGGAGAAATAAGTTATTCTCATAGCAGATAAATGACTTTTGAGTTCCAAATACAAAAGTATTACCCAAAGTATTTTTTCTCATGAATGAATCGAGCTATGAGAACGAACCACGAGAGAGAATGATGTCACTAAATAATTTATTGCATGATATTACCCATGAAAAATGAACATATTTCGCAATAGTTAATATTTTGTTTTTATTTGTGTGAATTTTTGATAATTTTATTCAAAAAATATGCAATATCTCAAGAACGGATCTTACTAGCGTTCTAAAATTTATGTCAACTATTTTCTAATAAAAAATTACATAATGTATATTTGCGTAACTTTATTAAAGGTTTTGATTTTTTAATCAATGCTAATTTCACTCGAAAATTTAGTGGGGTGTGGGGGTTCTGGACATTCAATCGCATTTGAAAACTATAAGCTTCCAGCATTCACTGATTGTAATTTTTTTACCAGATTACGTTCAAATTACTCAATTCGTTCGTCATATATCATCTCTAAAGTTTCACTGACACACACACACACAGACAAGTACAGACACACACACAGACAAGTACGCACACACACATACGCACTTACATCACCTCAAAAACGTTTGATTCGTGTTCAGAGATGCTTGAAACGTGTTCTCCTCTCGAATTCGAATTTTCGACCCCGTCACAATAACTTCCTTATACATTATTATATTTTGGATATAAGGAAAGTAAAATGATAATAAATATTAAACGTATGAAAGTGCTGCGTTGTTTAGTTACGCAAAATTGCTAAAACAGTTCTGTGTGTTTTACAAAGTTACTAACTGAGGCTAGTTTATTACACTGGCATATCATTTTAGCCAGTAAATCAGACAGAGGATTTAATTTCTCAAATGTAGTTTTTGTCTACCAAGTTTTGTACCATACTGTCTACCAAGAGTTACCGACCGTCAAATTGGATTTACTTATATACTTAATGTTTAAAAAATGTGAAATACGATTTATAGAAAACATCAATTATAAATACATACATAATACATATCATTTCTACATAGATATCATAAATATATACCATTTGTTCATATATATCATAAATACATATCATAAATACATATCATTTAAACACATATATCATAAATACATATATCATATATCATAAATACATATCATAAATACATATCATTTATACACATATATCATAAATACATATCATAAATACATATCATTTATACACATATATCATAAATACATATCGTTTATCATACATATCATTTATAAATTAATATTACATATTATTTATAAAAATATCAAATACAAAAAATATCATTTAAAGGCATCAAACAGTACGTAATGCAGTTTGATATGTTTTGTACTTATACAATTCGTGTCATTACATATTTATGCCATAATACATGTAAATCAAACTTTTAAATATGCATCGTGATAGTGCATGTTAAGTAAAACATCCATTCCCTCTTCCTATATATCTAATCTAACCCAGATTTTTACGCCAAGATAATACGATCTTTGAAAATTATCTTTATGTTTTGGACTATTTCTTTTCTTTGCTTTTTAGTGACGGCAAATAAAATAATCTCTCATCTCAGATATATATCCGTCGCAATCGCCAATGTTCTTTCTCGTGAAATAAAAGAATGGAGTTATCTTCCCAAAAGTTAAGTTCAATTATGCTCTTAAGACACTTCTATTTGTTCCCCGATCTTTTATTTCAAGAGATCAGCTTGAACTGGGGAGAAAACGGAACTGAAAAGGACGTAAAAAAGAAAGATTGGACGGGAAAATATTGTAAGAGGAAGTTCTCAGTCTTTGAAGGGCACATTACGATAAATACATTTATCAATTTTATGGAATACAGCTTATCTATAAAAAAAATTAAATACATATTATCAACTAGAAAGTAGCCCCGTCATATTACGGAATTTAACATTTGTAACACAATGCCTCCCATTTAGTTTTATTTTTATCAATTTGGTGATATTATTATCAATTTGACGACATTTTTGTCAATTTGGCATTATTTAAATGTCGCCAAGTTTGCGACATCCCGCCAAATGTTTTGCCAAGCGTTACGGGCGAGCGGAGAAATGAGTTATTCATATAGTCGTTTGCTATGCTATTTCCAAAATATTGAATTATTTTCATCAATTAGTCGTCATTTTCATTGATTTAGAGTCAATTTAATCAATTTGACGACACTTTCGTCAATTTAGCAGTATTTATAAAGACTCGCCAAGTTGGCGATATGCCGAAAAAAAGTGTCGCCAGAATTTCACCAAGCGTTACATACTGAGAAATATTATATATTTATATAGAAGATTCTTATTGTTCAAGATGGATTTTCATCAATTAGTTCTCATTTTTGCCAATTAGGCTACATATTTATCAATTTAGAGACAATTTTATCAATTTGGCGGCATTTAGTTAATTTGAAAAAATATCTCCAGGTTGGCGATATTCGCCTATTTCGACACTAAAATTTCGCCAAGCGTTACCCAGAGATATATAGATAAACAGACAGATAAATGAAGGCGTTTATATTATAAATAATTTCATTTATTATACCGGGTGACCAGAATTAAAACACCCCTACTCTGAGCTCTCTATACCTCGAACTACTCTGTGTAAAGGCTCCAAAATTGTTGAACCTACTATTCAAGACACGGGGAAAGGGATTACGCGAAAAAATATAGTTCCAGAAACATCGATAGGTGGCGCTGTACAACAGAAAATATGCTGAAAAGACACAAAATAATCACAAAAAAACAAACACATGCGATATGGAATTTTTCCTTTTTAATTTCTTTTGCTGATATGAAAAAAAGAATATAAAAAGTGGCGAAACTTAAACTGTCATTGTAACTGCAATTTAGCACTGTAAGCACAAAAATAAGCATAAACCTTTGGTGTGCAGCTACTATATTCTGGGCATGAAAGGGGATAAACCTGGGAAATTTTCATTCTTATCAGCGATAGCTGTCACGCTGTCAGAAAGCGCTTTGCTTTGCTTGTGAAGCTGTTTTATGAAAACAAAGGACATGCTGCAGCTGCACTTCGAGAGTTTCGTCGACTTAAGAATTTGAGCAATGGCCCATTACTTCCACAAGCTCTCAGGAGAATGATCGCTCGTTCGAGAAAACTGGGCATCTTTGAGTTCAGCCGGGTCGAGGACGCAAATCGACCCGTTCAGATGTCGTTGACGATGTTGCCACCGCTATTGTTGAACAATCATTCGATAACGTTATAGGCTGTAGTAGTGCACTTGGAGTGTCACGACACTTGGGTGTTCCCTACAGCACAGTGCGGAACGTACTGAGAAACATAGTGCATTTTTTCAAGTACAAAATTAGTCACAATCACCACTTGCTGACCATCGACAGGGAGAAGCGACTGACATTTGTATTGACATTTCTGGCTAGAGTTGAAGTAGATGCATGGTGGTCATGGCAGATTCTATGGAGCGAGGAAACGCATTTCCATCTATGTGGAACAGTCAACACCCATAACTGTCGCATTTGGGACATGGAAAACCCTCGTACCTTCCAAGAGTTTCTAATTCACTCACCGAAAGTTACAGTCTGGTGTGAATTCACAGCCACATTCATTCTTGGACCTTTCCTTTTCGAAGAGGCTACACCCAATGGCTCTGTGACATGCACCGTGACGACCAGGAGGTACAAAAACATGCTTGAAAATTATGTTGTGCCCCAACTGCAACAGCACCAATGTCTTGATTCAATTACCTTTATGCAAGATGGAGCGCCTCCACACATTGGACTCTGTGTACAGCAGTTTCTTCGGCAACATTTTAATAATGGTAGAGTACTTAGTCGTGCGTTTCCGACAACCTGGTCATCTCGTTCTCCAGATCTTAATCCCTGTGATTATTGGCTGTGGGGATACTTAAAAAGGCTTGTTTATCGAGGACGTCTGGTAACCTTGGCTGATTTGAAAGACAGTATCACTATGCATGTGAGAAGCATCTCAATCGACCAATTACGATCCGCAGTTGAACAAGCTGTCCACAAACTGCAGATTTTACACCTTGAAGAAGGGAACCATATTGAGCAGCATTCCTCGCGTCGATACGATCCATGTGATATGGATGTTTGGTACGTTGGAATAAAAATGTGTATTTTGTGTCAAATGTGTATTTTGTGTCTTTTCAGCATATTTTCTGTTGTACAGCGCCACCTATCGGTGTTTCTGGAACTAATTTTTGTTTCGCGTAATCCCTTTCCTCATGTCTTGAATAGTAGGATCAACAATTTTAGAGCCTTTACACTGAGTAGTTCGATGTATAGAGAGCTCAGAGTAAGGGTCTTTTAATTCTGACCACCCGGTGTATTGTTTCTAACTTGTAAAGCGTTTCGAAATATATTTTCCCCCTCCTTACATTTTGCCTCTTTTGAAGACCAGACGGAAAAAATACCCATACAAGCATCCTTTCCCATGACGTGAGTCTAGGGTTTCCAGAATCTAAAGCTAGGAATAGGGCTGCTATATTTGGCGATTTTTTACCGATTCGGTGACATTTGGCGAGTTCTCAAATCTACGAGAAAGACTGCGAAATAACGAGTATTCTAAGACATATGAAAGTTTCTATAACGATAATATAAAATAAATTATTACGCAGTTGGATGGGCAGTTAACATGATACAAGCTAGATTAAACTGTGATTATTTGTCAAAGTTTTGAGAATAGTAGCTGGTATTTTGTGAAATTACTTTCGTCAATATTTTGAGAATAATATTGCCCATTTTAGGAAATTAGTGAAGCATTCACTCTTTGTCTTACTGTTTATTGTTCCTAGTCAAGCTATGCATGTGAATAAATGTGTTACTTATACAGGAATTTGGAATCATACCTGTATTCTGAGTGCACATCTACGACTCCAGAGGATACATCAGACCATATACAAAATATCCGTATATGTATATGCTCTAACTCCAAACGAGTCAAAGTTAGTAACTTTGGTGCAAAGATACTTTCTGACATGTCCACTGTCAGGAAGTACCTCATTGAAAATTTATATTTCGAAATTCGATTTACTTTTCTATATATTATATATATATATATATATATATATATATATATATATATATTTGTGTGTTTGCGTGTTGCATTAAATTAAACTTTGGAGTTTTATCCTTTATAAATAATAATTGATTAAGCTGAATTATCATTATTCATTATTAGTGATCCTGAATCATATATTCGTACATAGCATCTTTGCCACATTAACTCACAATTATCTATTTTGCCCGAGTTTCTAAAATATGATTATTAATGAACATACTCACATTGAATTCCCCAATTTTAACTTTAAAAAATAAATATTATTTATTTCACATATTATGATTACGATTAAACTTACATTAATTTGATATACACTCTTAATTAGGAGAAACTGCACGTATGAGACCAGGATTCTACATTTGCCGAAAATCATATACTCCACCTTTTATAAATGCAATTTTGCACATCCCTCTGTTTGTCGTCTTCGACATGCCTAGCCTCCAATTGACTTTAAAAGCACATTCATGGATAACAGTTGACTCCAATTGTATTTAATACCACATTTTTATTTCATTTAAACTTTGCTGTTTTTATAAATACATCATATTTGAGTAGCATTTTATATCACAGTACATAATTTATTCTTTCTTTTTTTTTTGACACCAGACATCTTCAAATCACTTCAAAATTTCCACTGTGTTGAATTAAATGCTAAGACAATATATACATATATATATATATATATATATACAAAAATGCCGCTTCCGCAGACAATAATTAGCTGAATTATTTAGAAATGAACAAAGGTTGTAAAATGTTTTACAGTGTATTAACATTATTATTCGAAGACCATTAAGTATCCCTTTAATTTCAACACATCGAATGCAAGATGCGCTACTCGTGTCATAAGGGCAGCTCCACATGTGTGAAATTATAAACGAGTTTGTTATAATTGCTATGGCTATAATTGCTGTGGCTAGTTTGTTAGAATTGCTGTGGCTGTGGGGCGCACGTGATAAAATGGCTGACCTAGACGTATATTGTGTTTCCGATTTTTGTTTGAGTCTGATATCTTTTTTTGTTTGAGTCTGATGTATTTTTGCACGTGATAAAATGGCTGTCCTAGACGTATATTGTGTTTCCGATTTTTGTTTGAGTCTGATGTCTGATGTCTGATATATTTTTATGGGTAGTGGTAAGGAGTACTTGATATAGCGGTTTGAGAACTTGGATTTACTTAGCAGGACAATGTCTTAAATTATTTTAGGAGTATTGGCGTGAAGCCTGTTACTGTTACCCGTAGCTTGCTACTCGGCCCAGTTTCTTTTACCTTGAGATCTATTAAAAGCCAAAGGTTCTTTTAAAAGGCAACATGGCTGATTGTCGAATGCGGTTAGTTAATTTTAGATAACATTTTGAGTCATATTTTTCCGGATAAATAATTTCTAAGAATTTGTGGTATAAGATAAATAGTAGTACTACGATTTATCAAATGATTACAATGTATAGTTAAATACATTGTCAATTGTGCAAATAAAAATAAATCATAACATAACCACATTTAAATGTCAGAAAATTGGTGTTAGGTAAAATTATTTAGCAACGAAACATGAATCTATTGAATTTAGTAATATATTTAAATAAAAAAATTACCCAAAACTACATAATTTTATACATATAGTTAACATTTAAATAACCATATTTTCAAACAAAACAACTTTAAGGTTTTATTAAAACTTTACTACAAAGTTGAAAATTGTTTATGACTTTGTTCATTATGTCTATCTGTCTGTCTGTCTGTCTGTCTGTCCGTTAGCACGATAACTGCCGTAAAAATGACTTAATCAAAATGAAATTTTAGTATGTTGTTCAGACGGTCTGTAGAACCTATGGGAATATAGCTGAATAATATCACCCAATTAGTTTTGAATTGAACCCGGGTTGAAAAAATGGAAAACATTGAGCCCTACGGGACCTAATTTTTAAACATTTTTAAGCGGATTTAAAATTCACAAATTGCTTCGAAAATTTTAGGTAATATTCAAATTGTTCCATAAAATATATAAAATAAAAATTCAGCGAAATATATTCAGTAGTTTTTTAAATAAAAATTAAAATAATAATAACACATCTTATATGAAGCGATCACGTGACCATGATATGAAAAGATCACATGACCCACTTCAAAATGATATATGGCATCCATCTTGTCACAAAATCGTGATTTTTAAAGTTCTTTTTAATTCATATTGAGTGTTGAGTGTTTCCATCGTCCTAAAAGCACTTTATTGTTGCTTAAATTCTGTGCATTTGCATACTGAAACAACGCAATCACAATATATTTGAGTTTAAATGATAATCCAAATTTGATTATTTCTAAGACGAAGCCTATTTTTTATTTATGTAAAATGTAAACATCAAAATATGTAGAATGACTTGTATTTGAATTGCTGCATTTCTTTACCACAAAATTATTTAGCCCACGGGGTCTGCATAGCTGATATGAATGAAATATTCATTGGTTTTACAAAGAGAAGGATGACTTTTTTCGATGAAGTTTTAAGCATAGAGTTTAATTACTTGTAGCTCCAAGGCCTTAATTTTTATGTTATGAATGTTAAATGTTATGAATGAAATGCTGCTTTTATAGAGAGATCCAGGCGTGTTATTTTTTCTATGACGTCATTTGAATGAATTGCAGTTGTTTTCGATGAAGTTTTCAAATATAATAAATTATCGTCGTATTATGATTGTTTTAAAAATATTACCGTGGAATGTATCGCATTTTAGAGATATTTAAACCAGACATTTCATATTTCAATACCGTCATTTGAATGAAGTTCTTTGTTTTCAATGAATGTTTAAGTTTTCAAATATAATAAATTAATGTAGTATTGCGATAAGTTTTAAAATATTACCGAGGAATGTATTGCATTTTAGACTTTTTTAAATAAAATTGCATTGAAGTTGGAAAGTGTTTCATAATCAATGCTTTAAGCATGATTGATCTTTCTTGTTTATTTTGAATTGGGTCATGTGATTTATTCATATTTTATGGGTGTAATTATTATTTTAATTTTTATTTAAAAAACTTCCAAACAAATTTTTCTGAAGTTTGTTTTGTATTTTTATGGCATAATTTTAATATGTCCTAAAATTTTCGAAGCGATTTGTGATTTTAACTTTGCTTAAAACTGTTGGAAATATTAGGTACCATAGGGTTCAATGTATTTCATTTTTTCAATCCGGGTTCAATTCAGAACTAATTGGATGGTATTATTTATTTACATTCCCATATGTCCTACAGACCGTCTGAACAACATACTAAACTTTCATTTTGATAAAGTCATTTTTACGGCAGTTATCGTGCGAACAGACAGACAGACAGTTAAACAGAATGACCAAAGTTATAAACACTTTTCCACGATGTTGTTAGGTGTTGAAAATCGATATAGCTTTATCTTTCAGAGTGTATAGCATTTAATCATTTAAAGAGACTCAGTTACCTGCTGACTTTCTTTCTTTCACCCCAGACCGCCCATCTTATGTGAAGATGTAAGGTAACGGTTGTATGTCCTGTAGAGCCACCCAAATCAGACAGAACACAGTGGGAGTGATATCCATAACGACTATAACTTCATCAATCTCTTGGAAGAACTTTCGGGGCCACTGATTTACTGTGCCCGTATTCTCATAGGCACGGAGATAGTTTGGGGAGTTCGTTAAATCGTACTCGGATCCTCTGACGTCATTTTGGCCTGATTTTTTGGTGTTGTTGTAACACACCCGTTTGGGTTTCGCGACTTATTCGCTGGAATATACCAATCGCCGTAATTTGCTTTGCAATCTCTTTCACCTCTTTCGCATAGCGAGTAGATGCCCTATGTTTGCCAATAAGTTGGCGTCCAAAGGTTTCCGCCCCCATCTCTAAATCTGATAGACTAGCAGCCCTTCAGCTTCTAGACTGTCAGTTAAGCAACTCTACTGCTGTTAGCCTGCTTTAAAAATATTGCAGCTAGACTACTGTAGCTAGACTGCTCTGTCAGATAAACGGCTCTACTTCTGCTAGACTGGCAGTTATATTCAGCTGTACTGCGGTTAGACAGAGTTTGTGATTTTTATTTTTTACGCAAAAAGATCGTTTTCGCTTCGGCGGAATTTTATAATAATGTATGGAGCCGAATCTGATCTGTATTCATAACTAAGTAAATATGTTGTTCTAGATTTAAGGGATTATACAACTAAGGCGGTTTAAAATGTAAGTTAAATCATTTCAATTGAATAGACATACTGTGTGCTAAATGTTCTAAAAATTATGATCATGATATTTAGTTTTCGAAATTATATGTTTAACATTAAAAATCGTCAATAATATGTAATAATAGGTTACGCAATAATTAGATTTTAATCTTAAGTGTTTATGACAAAGGATCGATCTGTATATTAGAATTAAAAGTAAGACATATCATTGTTCTTTCTCTTTCATCTTTGTGACGTTTTTGCTAACAATCAACCACAAAGAAGTTGGAAATTGGCTTGACTTACTAAATATTTGCTCATACTGGTAACATTAACATTTAATTAAACCAGGACCAAAAATTAAAATTCTAAGCTCGTGTTACACATCTATGGTCCATATTAGTCTATATGTGAATTCCAGAACTCTGCGTTTTGCCACCTGTTTGAAGAGTGCAAGGCGAAAATATCACAGAGTTTTTTTTAAAATAGCTAAATAAAAACTTCACAGTACTGTATCGTATTTTAAACTCATATTTTTCACTGTGTGCTTTTATCTGATATTTATTTTATATCATGATTACTCTTTACAAATGTATTATATTTGAATCCTTATAATATTAATTTCCTTTTTCACTTTTTCTGATGATGGCAAACAAAATTACCTTTCAGCTCAGATACTCGTATATCCGTCGCAATCACCGATGTAATTTCTCAAAAGGCGAATCTCTTTGGAAAAGTTTATTTCAATTATGCTCTTAAGAAACTTATATTTGTTCTTCCATCTTTTATTTTAAGATATTCGATTGGAATAGGAAGAAAGCGGAATCGAAAAGATGTAAAAACTGATAAAGAAAATTATATTAAAGAATAGTTTATTCATGACTTTAACACAATTCATACCGTCACACTAGATGCGGTACTACAATATAACAGGCGGTTCTACTATATAATATGCGGTGCTACTATATAACTATCTTCATGTCTTCAGGTTAGATGCTTTGCTACTATACAAAAGTAGTTTAGTACAATTATGTTCTTAAGAAACTGGTATTTGGTCTGTCATCTTTTATTTTAAGAGATTTGGTTGGAACATAAAAAGGCGAAATCGAAAAGGAAATTAAAACCGATACAGAAAGTGATATTAAAGAATAATTTCTCCGCGCCTTTTACACACTTTATGTCTTCACACTAGATGCGTTGCTACTATATAATATGCATTGCCACTGTATAAAATGCGGTGCTACTATATAACTATCTTCATGCCTTTGTACTAGATGTGGTGCTACTGCATAACATGCGGTGCTACTATATAACTATCTCCATGCGTACACACTAGATGCGGTGTTACTATATAAAAGTACTTTAGTTCAATTATGATCTTAAGAAACTTGTATTTGTTCTCCTATCTTTCATTTTAAGTGCTTCGATTGGTATAGAAAGGAAGTGAAATCGAAAAGAAAGTAAAAAACTGATACAGGAAGTGATATAAAAAACGACATTCTTCATGGCTTAAACATTAAGTTGGAAATCTTTTGTTTCATTGTGTAAATTATGTCATAATAATATAGAATAAGATTCAAGCTCGACATTTAATTTTTTACTTCTAAATGCATAATTAAAAATCTGATGTGGACAGCACATGACTTTCCCTCCAGACTTATATTCACGTTCTCCTTATTTTAATTAAATTTATTCACTTTTAAATCTATTTTCGTTCTCATTTGATAACTGGACTTATTTTCGAAGGTGGTGTAGAGGAAATACGAAAAAACTAAAATATCTCGAGAACGGCTAGTCCTAGTGTAATGGGGTTGGTCTTAGTCTTTACTTCGTTAAAAATTACGTATTAAACAAGCATTTAATGGATTTATTTGATTATACGTAGTTTCCTATTTTAGATTTTGGCGATTTTTATTGGCCCTTTTGCAGAAAAAGGCAGATTATTTTTTTCTGAATCCTACCAAAATCTAATCGGCACCAGGGTGCCCCACAAAGTGACTTATCTACCAAATTTTGTGAAATTCGGTCCATTAGTTTTTCAGCTAGAGTGGATACAAACTTTTGCGGGCCATTTCGCAAAAAAGCGGGTTCTTTTAGCCCGAATCGTATTTAAAACAAATCAGCATCAGACACGCTTACAAGTGACTTACCTGCCAAATTTTATAAATATCGGTCAATTAGTTTTTTTAGTTAGAGTGGATGCAAAATCTGCACAGACAGGCACACAGACAGACATACACACAGACACACAGACATACACACACACACACACACACAGACGTCACGCTAAAAATGGTTTTTTCGTATTCTAGAGGTCTGAAAACGTGCAGATCCGTCGAAAACTCGAGTTGCGGTTTTCGACATGATTCCAATACTTTCCCTATACATTACCATGTATTACAGGGAAAGTAAAAATGTATGAAATGATACGCGTTAGGCGTGGATAGAAGAGGGTTTAAACCCTAAAATTATCAGCCAGGCCATGAGTCAAAACACGTTTTGGAATTAAGAGCCTTTTCAGGTGTGTTTATCTATAGTACAGATGGTATAAATTATGGATAAAATATGGATATAGATGGTATAGATTCTATACCGTTAAACGCAAAAAAGAGCAGCTGTGTCCCACAGCTAATGAGCGTTAGATTGATTACACACTCCGAATGTCCCACTTGGCTTAGAATCTTGTATTTTTTTAAATGTAACTAATGAATAAAATTTTCAAACGACAAATTCAAAATTAAAAAACATTAATAGAGTTTTTAACCTTTGTAAACAAAAACCTATAAATGAACGCAAATACAAGCGGTACGAAATAATTTTATCTCCTACTGCCTTTTTATCTATCTTAGCGATTGTTGCTCAGATTTTGATGTAATTTTTCCATGGTAGTTTCTACTCTACAGTGAACCCACTCAATTTGATTACGCTGAACTTTGATCCACTTTTGTTGCTTTACAACGTCTGCTTCCGCTTAACATGTCAAAACGCGCTAAAAAACTGATTACGATAAAATCTAGCTATGTAACCGATACTTGCGGAAACTGCAGCTAGTACCCTATAAATACGAAAGACACACTTGTTGTAATCGGTTTGTCCATCTATTGGACTGTCAGTACTCCTGTTAGTCTGTCACTGTGTCTGTCGGTCCATTTGTATATCTATTTGTGCACCTGTAACATGGCAAAAAACACCAAATTCACTTTTACAAAATTTAATATATAACTCCCAGAAATGTTCTTCTGCCAGTTCAAAATTTGAGTTCAAAATGTGTTAGAAGTTTACATTTTAAAATGTTGGAAGCACACTTATATTTTTTTACTCCCTGATTTAAAAAAATAAAAATTTAATGTTCTCGCGTTGTCATTTAATGATTTGATGGTTTATTAAAATTATTTTTAAATAGTTTTAATATTTTTAAATAGATCACGTGACGCAGTGTAGAGCTTATTATTTACTTTCATTGTTGAGGGACACGTTTCCAATACTGTCACGTTTGATCATGTTTCCAATCCAGATACAAACATGAGTTTTTAATCTCTGCTCTGAAAAACAAAAGTGTAGATCAAGCAATAGTGTTGTTGTTGAGACCCAGATCGTCCGGCCTACCATAAAGATGTAAGGTAACTGTTCGGACAGCCGGGAAGAGCCACACAATTTAGACCGGAACCCAGCGGAGGAAGCATCCCCAGGGGCGGCACCCTTCTTCCCTTACTATCAACCTCTCGGAAGGACTTACGGACCCATATATTTAAAGTGATCGTACTCCTCGTGAACACGGCGGTAGTTTTTGCAGTGTGGGAAATCAAACCCGGGCTTACCAAGTGCAATTTCCGCGAGCTAACCACTGGGCGCCCTTATCAGGAAACAGTGTTTAAATCTCCACGTTTTTTTTACCATGCGTATTTTGAATGCTATTTTACTTTTTGTACATTAATGGCAAAACAAGTCCGTAGAATAAATTCCTAATATCTTCTACTTTATATCTTAAATTCGTTGTATGCCCATCAATATTTTTATTTTATAAAACTTTATCCTGTCACTAAAAAAAAATATTCAAACTTCATACACTTCAACCTCTCTATATTCAACCCCACATATCCTTCAAAAGCGCCCAATCGCATCCTCCTCGACACAGTCGATAATTAAATTAACCAATTTACACTTAAGTTCTTTATAGGTAGGAGCATAAGTGCAAAATTATCCCGTACTGCTCTTAAGTCTGATCAATACGCATTATTTTTTCTGTGCATGAGTGTTCTTATAGAGCAAAGGGGAAGAGACAAGCCCTCATGCACCTCTTAGTTACTGAATCATGCACAGGGGCTGGCCCGCAACGAGTGTGGAGTATGTTTGCTGAGTACAAATAACTGGATTAGCGAACCCCTTTCTGCTTGTCTTTTCCGAGGAGATCAGAAAATCCAATTGTTACTAAGAGGGAAAACTTCACCATATGTCATTCTTTATGTAAGATATGGGTAAGGGTTTGATAATTATTGGATTTCTGATCATTGGTTTGTAAATATTTAATGTGCTTTAAATTTATAATGGCATACGATTCATACCCGAACTAAAAAATATGTTATTTATTTAAAGCATATATTATAATTCAAATATGAAAAAAGCGAGTTTCAATACTTTATTTATAGAGCTGTTAGAGGAGGCACTGCTGTTCCTGCTATGACGGTATAATCTATGAATATAAAGTTAGGACTTAATATATATTAAAATAAGATTGATGTGGACAGCATATACACTTTTCTACATACCATACCGCGCTCTTAAAGAAATATATTTATTTTTACTCAATTACACGCATGTTTTAAACCCCTACACCAAAGATAAAATTTTTGCGTATCTGTGTACAAAATAGTAATTTAACTATCCTTATAACATACATACAATTTTCCACGCATAACATTAACTATAAATGTGAGCAAATCCATACCAAAATGCAAAAACAAGCGATATATGTCGAATTAGTTGTCGAATTAAAACGTAATACAAATTATCTATATTTTAGAAAAATAATTGCGGTAAATGAGCAATGATTAATTTAAAAAAAATTGGCATAATACTACATTTGCAAAGCTTGCTAATTTATCCATATGCACTGCATTCATAATAAATTTCGTGAGGCTTTTTTAAAGAATTAAAAGAAGTAATTCAAAATACGTACAATATTCTGAGAGCCATTCCCTCTAACACTAAGAAAAAATCTGATGTGGGCAGCACATGACTTTCCTTACATAATGCAATGAATTTACTACATTTACAGTAAAAAAAAGTAGGTTATTCTTATAGTAGATACTTATATTCTTTCCAAGATATTGAATTTTCGTCAATTAGTCGTTATTTTTATTGATTTAGCGTAATTTATATCCATTTGGCGAGATTTTCGTTAATTTGTCAACATTTAAAAAAGTCAAAAGTCGCCAAGTTGTTGATATGCCGACATTCCGCCAAATTCGTCGCCAAACGTTATGAATGGAGAAATAAGTTATTCTTATAGCAGTTAAATGACTATTAGCGTTCAAATAAGAAAATATTCTCAAAGTATCTTTTCTCATGAATGGAGCGAGCTAGTTCCTCGAGAATGGCGTCACCAAATTTATCGCATGATATTACATATGAAAATTGAACATGTTTCTCAACAGTAAATATTTTTTTAATTTATGGGATTTTTTGATGAATTTATTTAAAAAAATGTGCAATGTCTGGAGAACGGTTCATGCTAGAGTTTTAAAGTTTATGCCATCGTTTTCAAAGGAAAATTTACATGCGAAATATCTATTTGCGTAAATTTATTAAAGGTTTTGGATTTTTGATGACTTTTTCAAACTTTCACTCAAAATTCAGGAGATTTCTGAACATTCGATTGAGTGTAAAATCAATAGGCTTCCAGTATTTATAGATTGTAATTTTTGCACCAAATCTCATTCCAATCGCACCATTCGTTCGTGAGATATCGTCTCCAATCACTAACTAACACACACACACACACACACACACACACACACGCACCATCTCAAAAGTGTTCGATTCGTGATCAGGGATGCTTGAAACGTGCTCTCCTGTTGAAAACTTGAATTCGAATGTTCGACCCCGTCTCACTACTTTCCTTATACATAATACTATGTATATAAGGAAAGTAACAATATTTATTTTTGGATGTGAATAACATCTGTGTTTAGGGTATCTCTGGCTGAATTTCAAGAGTTACAAAAACTGTCATAAATTTAGACGCTTTTATGTCCGAAACTAACAGATTATTAACTGAAATGGGGTCCATTTGGCTTTCTCAATGTTAAAAATTCGGGATCGTGGGCTGAAACGATTGCAGTTATAACGTGTTACCCATCATGTTAAAGGACTTGCAAAAATCTTTCTATTTATACCAAAGTTGATAATGCACCCAAATTTGATAAAACATTACCATGTTTTTTTTTTCATGGTGAGTAACTTATCACCCCACCCTCAATGGGAAGGGGACTAATGACGTCACGAACACAAAATTCGTATCACGACTTCTTTTCTGAAGAATAATTGAAATTATCAGGTCTCGTGATCATTGAGTGATCACCATAAATAAATATCGTGATCATCATAAATAAACCCTTTTATGCATGATTATGTTAAATTTTTTCCTCCACCTAACCTCGTGTACTGCATAGCTCAAAAGTTATATACAAAACAATATTTTGATCCTTGTTATAAGCGGAAATAACTGTATTTATTTTAATTCGTCGTTTACTAATACCTATTATATATCTACACATGCCTGCATACTTCAGTCATGCAAATTTTAGTTGATAAATATGTATTGTGGCTTAAATAATTATAAATATATATATATATATATATATATATATATATATCTTAATTATGTTTTACTAATCAGTTCGGTACAAAAGATAGAAAAAAAATATAATCTACCATAATTTATATTTTTCTTATTAAAAAAAATTAATAAATTCACTAAAAATACTCATTAGATGAACACATAAAAGTAAATAAAACTGAGACAAATTTGCTTCATTTACGAGTATTCATAAATTTCTTTGTTATGATATTTAATTAATTTTTCTTGAATTAATAATCTGAATTAATATCTTATTTTAAATTTAATAATTAAGTACTTCATTTTTTGTAAGTAAATTACATACCGCAACAAATGTTTTCCTTGAAAGTTTTTATAAATATGATTTTATTTTATTTGCAACACTTTATATAATATATTTATAGAAAAATTCAAGTGTGGTATTTTAATGATGTGTATTAAATATATTTTATAATTAAATATATTTAAATATAACCATAATTAAAAATATGTGTTAAATATATTCTTACATTTTAGCGGCAGATAATACTAATTGAAATTAATAAATTGTTGATACAGTTACAAATATTTTAATAGGCGTTAGATAGCTTATGTTGCAGAAATGTGTTTAAACACTTGTGTTAAATGACTGTATTATTTAGTTTTGATTTATTTCATTTCCTTTATATATTTATTACTTTCCTTATATACATAATGTATAAGGAAAGTATTGTGACAGGGTCGAAAATTCGAATTCGAGTTTTCGACGGGAGAGCACGTTTCAAGCATCTCTAATCACGAATCAAACACTTTTGAAGTGATGTCCGTGTGTGTGTGTGAATGTATGTGTGTTTGTGTGAAAGTATGTGTGTGTGTCTATGTGTGTGTGTGTGTGAAAGTATGTGTGTGTGGTGTGTGAAAGTTTGTGTGTGTGTGTGAAAGTATATATGTGTGTGTGTGTGTGTGTGTGTGTGTGTTTCAGTGAGACTGTGGAAACGATAACTTGTCGAACGAATGGACATATTTGAATGAAATTTGGTACAAAAGTCAAAATCCGTAAACACTGGAAGCCTATTGTTTTTATACGCAATCGAATGTTCTGAACCTAAATTTTCGAGTGAAAATTCGAAAAAATCGTCAAAAATCAAACCCGCTAATAAAGTTATGCAAATAGACATTTCTTATGTAATTTTTCATTAGAAAACGATTGACATAAATTTTAGAACGCTAACATGAACCGTTCTTGAGATATTGCACATTTCTCAAAAAAATTATCAAAAAAGTCATATAAAATAAAAATACATATTTCCTATTGAGAAACATGTTCACTTTTCATATGTAATACCATGCTATAAATTTGGTGGCATCATTTTCGTGGATCTAGCTCGTTCCATTCAAGAAAATTAGATACTTTAAGTGATACATTTCTATTTGCACGTGTCACACAATAATCGGGAGCCAACATGTCACAGTGGAAAATAACGGGCGCGCACACACAACTGTACTTTAAAGTGTTTGACGGAAATAAACAAGTTCCCTTTATGTGCACCAGAATGTGTATCCAAGGACATGAGGGCGGAATGGAGTTATGAAATTAAGCCCCCTTCCAAGGATCACACAAACAGAAAGAAATTAGATACTAAGTACGTTTACTTACTTACATTAGCGTTGTGTATTTGCAATAACTCAGGTACGGCTGCCCAGGCTTACAAAATGCAAACTGGACACATAGGCACACAACAAAGTAACAACATCAAGCTGGGAAAACATGAGGCCAAATTATCTTAAATAACTCCTTTTTTTATTCAAATATTTAAATATATATATTATGAAAATATAAAAACATTGAAGATAATTCTGGCCAATTTATGTATTAAATATTAGATAATATTTGGCCTGTACACTTAACAAGAAGATGTATTGATCCGATCTCTCGATGTAATAATATATGTTCACACAAATCAACACGACATTTTCATAGAAATTAATTTGAAAACCATTTAACTCGAGAAATTTAAATATTGAATAGGATTATACTTCATGTAATCCTTCAAAATAACAGAACCAGATATCGGTTCCAGACACCTTCAAGACCATAAATGCTCTCATTTAGAGCGGCGCGGCTAACACTGAATACTTGAATTCAACATCACTGTAAAGGATGATCACAAACACACACCGGTTGATTTTTAGTCGAGAATCTCACTCAACGATCTTGGTGGAAATAATCCAAACACTTTGACTGTATTCACTCGTCTTTATAGTAGAACAACAAAATAAATCTTGGACTTAGCAAACTTGGTTGGGGTAATTCTATGATCTTTTCAAAACTGCTAGTCATACCGGATATCATCACGCTCGACTTCTTTATCAACCATTCAGAATTTTCCGAATTTAGATCTGAAATAAATAAAGGAGATATTAATAATTTGGCAATAAAAGAAATTGTCTTGGCCCACACGTATTATAAGATTCCTCCTGAATCAAAGTTATAATCCGAAACACAAAAATGACCGTTGGATCATGATTTCTTTTGTGTCCGAGTCCTCGGAGCGAGAATTACGAGATCCTTCTCCCACGAAAACTCAGGGGCAAGAGAGCCCCTCTACTGTGAAGAATGGTAATATCGGTCGCCCTGACCTTCAACTCCTTGCACGAAATTAAATGTAGCATCCAAGGGCTTGCGCGGCAACCTCGCGCCATCGCTTGCAGAAACGAAACCACTGCTCCAGGCAATAAATAAAGAAGAAATTATCTTCAGAACATCTGCGGAAGCGAGATCCCACGCTTTCTGCATGAAAAGTGCAAACTCGTACAGAATTAAAACCTTGGAATAAAAATGGCTTCCGAAAGAGAACGTTTTGGGGAAGAAATGAAAAATGTTGTGTTTCACACTCATACAGTCATAAATCACTATAACACACGCCAATAGTCATTTATCTGCTGTAAGAATAACTTATTTCTTCATCCATAACGCTTGGCGAGATTTTGGCGACGAATTTGATGAAATGTTGCCAACTGGGCGATGTTTTTAAATGTTGCTAAATTAACGAAAAACTCGCCAAGTGGATAAAAATGACACTAAATCAATGACGACTCCTTGATAATGACGACATGGAAAATGACGACTCATTGACGAAAATTCAATATCTTGGAGAGAATATAAATAACTACTATATAAATAATTTATTTTTTTAATGTGAAAGTGGAAAAATCATTTCATTATATAAGGAAAGCCATCTGCTGCCCACACCAGATTTTTTCACTAATTACCAACATATTACAGGCTCTAAAGTATTGGCACATATATGAAAATAGAGCTTATCATTTAGAATTTGTTCTTTTTTTATAGGTTTAGACGTTTTGGGCATTCTAGAATGCGAACAAACATTTTTTTTTGTTATGTCTTTGTGAATCTATGTGTCTGATCAATGCAGGTTAAACCAATTTTCGTTGGATTTGATGCTTACCCTATTGTTTAATCATTTAGTTATATTATTCGGTACTAATAATATTATTTGGTGCAATGTTGAAAATAAAACTGGCCATATGTTTAGACATGGTCAGCAAAAATAGTCAAAATCTGAAATAAAATATTAATATGCTTGAATGTATTAATTTTATGTTTATTTAATACGCACTATTTGATGACTAAAAGACCAAGTGCAACCCCAATAATTGAGAATAAATAATTTCCGAGATTTTTCAGTTTTTTTTTTTTTTTTGAAATTTCACGAACTGGTGGCCTTATAAAATGCGCTAAGTAGCCAAATGAGAAGATATACTTGAAAAGTTCATATTATATATACTTTCAAATAAATATTAATTTTATGTATTATTTTTGTGGCAAAACATACATTAATGAATTGGATTTATGATGAAAATTAAAATGAGTCTGTGCAAAACGTTGTGTGTTGTCTATATCAGATTTTTTTTTCAAGTTAAAGGAAAACATTTCAGTATGTGAACGGGAATTCACACGGAATTTTCGCGCTTTCGAATTAGAACCGCATATTACGACTTTAGTTTATGTTCTCAGAAATCAAGCAAGATAAGATTCGTCTATATAAACTTCATTGGTGAATGTGTAAAGAACCTTGCTGCCTCAACTAGGAATCGAACAATGGATTTTCAAAATGGCCACCCGACGCTCTACTGTTGAGTTACGGCGACAAAATTGCAAGCTCTTATTATCCACGTGGACTCTGTATTCTCTATTCTCTAATGTCTGATTGGAGTGCAACTGACAATCTGATTAACCATCTACTGCTATTTTATTCTCAAGTTAGCCTTTTGATGCTATTTTTGTCCTCCAGATCAGCTTCCTCGGTAGTCGTCATCCTTTCGATTTAAAACGATAATTGGGATAAAGTATCGATTTGAAAAGACAGACTACCAGACAGACAGATAGACAGGCACACCAAATATAGTCAAAATGTATGTATTCAAGAGGTTTTAAAACAAACATTGGTATCAGAATCTCAAATTCGAAAAATTTCCTGAAAACAATAGTATGAGAAAGTAAAAATACAAATCAAACCCGATACTCCACATTAGTATTCATATATGTTGTCCTTTATTGCCAGGGTTAAGTCAAGTAATACTCTGCGAATTTAATCACTTATACCCATTTGGAACTTTGTTGCAAATACCAGTTTTAATGAAACGTGCATCCATAAATTATTAATAAATTCAACAAATTGATATTTTGCTAGTATATTCGAAAATAAAATAACGCAAAAAACGTTTCATAATCTTTTTATACTATTAAAAGTGCGGCAAAGAAAAATGACGAAGAACTAATCTCGCCCTAGTTATCTTCTTTCTCAAAATATTCTTCCATTTCAAAAATGAAGTTCCCTCTAAAGGCCCATTAGGAAGAAAACACGAAAATAAATAAAGACGAAATGAATACATTTTGTTTTTATGTGTTTCTACTTTTGCTTGTTATTATGTGATACTTTTTTATTTTTACTCATCTTTAATTAATTTTTTTCTCCACGCACATGATGGTATTTCAAAATTTATCCGTTTAATGGTTTAGTTTTGGAAATATGTTACGTACCGCAAATAAAAATAGCTATGAAAAAGTTTTCTAAAAAATTATATCATGATAAATAATATATATATATATATGTATATATATATTATAAACATATATATATATATATTTTATATATATATATATATATATATACAGATTATTATTACAGACAGAAAATTTAAGTAATAAAAGCAAATGTCTGTGTCTGTGTTTGTGTGGCTGTATGTCTGTGCCCCTGCTACGAAAAACCAAAGATTCATCAACAAAATTCTGTATAGATTTACTTCAGGTTTCCAATTCGGCAAGATTTTGTTAATATAATAATTAAAATAATAAATATATTAAAATCAATAGAATTTTGAATGTGGAAAACCGCCATTCTGAGAATTTATCAATTTAAATATATTATATCTTTGTCACTGCAGATGATAATTCAAGAACAGATGTTTTGATAAAAACAAAGACATTTTGTTTCGTTGCAAAAACATCTGATCGCGCACACTACGTGCATTTAATTTATCGGTTTTTTATTTTGTGTAATTTAAAATTTTCGTCCGAATTATATTTTAGTCTGATATTACATAATCATTATGAGTATTGTGCTAAAATTTTACTTAAATTGAATGTAAATTCAACGTGCTATCAAACATTTTTTAATTTACTTCTGGGGTATATGAACTTTTTATTTTACAACTTCAATATTTTAATTGTATCGTTCTGCCAATGATCGGCCATAGAGCGCTTATTTAGGCCGAATAGAAAAAGCTTATTTAGAACGTTTAAATGAAGTTTATTTAGGGCATACTACTTTAGAATTGTTTAATTGGTACAGCTGCGTACGGAAAAAGCTTACTGCAGGAATGATTTGTGTTCTAGAAAAGTCTACTTGGAATTTGAGTGGTGTTATCATTTTTGAATTATCTAACAGGCGGTTTGCTTGTTTCGGACCCGGAAAAACGCTTGATAATTCGTTCTAGCTGCTCATGAAAATATAATATATCGATATCGTATAGGATAAAATGCAGGCATGAGAGGTTATATTTACAATGAGAGTTGGATTTGGATGTATTTTAATAAAGTATAAAACAAAATACCATACAAGAACAGCCAATCCGTCTATTTGTTTGATTGTGAATTTATTTAAGGGAAATCTTAAACAGCGTAATTAAGCACACAATTAAGAAAAATGTTTATTATTTATTAACATATTCTATAGTTTATTGATTTTTACTTGTGATTACTATATTTTATTGATTTATGTCGTTTAAGTTTTAACTTGTCCTTTGCACAAAGTGTTTGCACTTTTTGATATATGTTTATCTGCCCATCCACCCTGGCGACAAATTGGCGACCTTGGCTGCAAACTAGCGAAATATCCATAACTCGACGACTGTTGGAAAATGTCTGCATATTGACGAAAATTTAATATTTCGGAAATTAATTAATTTATTTTTAAATATTTCGATAACATCTGTCGCTTTGAGGGAATTATTAATTTAAAATTATTGCTTCCAATTACATTGAGTCTGACTGCTCGAGAGACAGTTTATCAACGCAAACACTGCAGACGAACGAATTGGATGAAAAATGTAGAACAAGTAATGCATCATTTTATATACCAGACATATTAACATTTACACTCTATTATAGCGTATAAAAATGTATACAGTCGTAGTTAGACTAACAGCAACTTCTTACGGTAACAGCTGGTATTTGATACGTTAATGAAAAGTTACTGAAAGATTTTAACTCAAACTAAATTTAGTAAGAGACATTGACCATATACTGTGATCATATATTATAAAGTTGATTCATGACCTTAAGCATAGACCTTACATGGGACCGTTATGAAGGTTCATTCAAATATTACTCAACTGTATGTATTAAACTATAGGACGTAGATAAGACGAGTCTAAGACTACTGGCTTGAAATTCAGCCATCATACTCATTAATCACACTAACTATATGTATCGCTTACACAAATTCTATATGTATTGTCCAACCTATATAATGACTGATGCGGCACTTATACCTTTACATCACACACACACACATATATATATATATATATACAGGGTGAGTCGGTATTGTTTTTACAAAAGCAGAGGGGTGATAGTACCCCACCAGACGAGCAATAATTACCATGGAACATAGGGTCGCATTGTACTCAGAGAGGCAGAAAAGAGTAAAATTAGAAAACGAACCTGCACCTACACCAGTGTTGAGAAAGCGAATGAACGATACCAAACATTGCACAAACAGATTTATTGTGCAGCGACAAACCTACAGCAAATACTCAAAGGGACGACAATGTGTGTCGTTGCACCGTTCACACCGGCGAAAGAATGACTGACGCACCCTCTCGAAGATTCCGGGTGTTGTGTTAATGTGGTCTGCGGCATCAACGATGCGCGCGACGAGATCTTCCGCCGAGTCCACAATCGTCTAGTACACTAAAGATTTCATGTGGCCCCAGAAGAAAAAGTCCAATGGGTTGAGGTCTGCTGAGCGAGGAGGCCACGCCACAGGTCCGCCACGTCCGATCCAACGTGTGGGATATGTGACATTCAAGAAGTTCCGGATCGTGATGGAAAAGTGTGCCGGGGTTCAATCGTGCATAAACCACATGTCGCTCTGTATGGGGAGCTGAACGGCCTGCAATAAACTGGGCAGCACGTGTTCCAAAAAGATACGATATGTTGCGCCGGACAAGCGGTCTGGCAGGATGTACGGGCCGACCAGGAAATCACCAAGGAAACCTGTTCACGGTAAATCGGCGCTGGTGTTTATGATGGATTGTGCAGTGGGGATTCTGATCCTGCGATATTTGCATACGGTAACTGCGTTCGTGTCTGGCGTAGAAAATACTACATAGGCAGGTACACAATGACGTCCGATGCGCTGACTGCATCATGCTTAACGCGGTTCGACGTGCCCCTTTTCTGCCTCTCTGCAATGCGACCCTATGTTCCATGGTAATTATTGCTCGTTTGGTGGGGTACTATCACCCCTCTGCTTTTGTAAAAACAATTCCGACTCACCCTGTATATATATATATATATATATATATATATATATATATATATATATATATATATATATATATATATATATATAGCTTCTGGTATTGGAAATAATATTGCGATAGCAAGGAAAGCACACTCTTAGAAACCTAACGTGTTTTTATTCCCTTTGATAAGAGAAAATAGACAGTTTATTTAGGGTTAGAGTGTCATGGGTAATTACACAAAGGATTTCCCGAATCAATGCATTGTTTCTGTAAGAATAGTTTCTTTTTATAGTTAAGCAAGGAAGTCAAAACTTGCCCTCTTTTCTGTACTTATTAATACAAATTATTCTTGACTTTGCCGCTTTTTTACTTTTCTTATTAATGAACGGTATTTGCATTATCACTGAACTAGAATTGTGTATGCATTGAAATTAATGGCGTGTACGAACAAGTTTTTAGCGTTCTTAAGTATGCAATATTAGTAATGGTAACAAAGAAATTCATGTACAGCAATTTTTACGAAATTCGTTAGCAGACCGCAAAGCCAATTGCACCACGTATACTTCCAGCTCGATATATGAAATTCTATGCCATCTGCATGGTGAAATTGAATTTGTCAATATTTATCAATAATGGCAAAATTATGGCTCGTATTATGTTTCCAATCTTTCATTGCTGGTATCGGCTGTTCCCTTCAGAAGAGCGTTAAAATCTTGTTTAATGATACTTTATATGAAATAATAACACGATCCTAATATTTTAGCAATGGCAGTTTTCTTATGTTGAAAAATTCACCAACTGTTAATAAGGCATTTTGGTCTCATGTAACTAATGGCTTGGCATAATGTAGTTTGTCTGTGTAAGTGTTAAATAATGGAAACGAAATGAAAATGTTATTTGATTAGGTAAGTTTTTATATATAAATTTGATCTTGATATGGTATCTTGATATGGTATATATTTGATATATTTTTATATTTGATGCAATTTATATTTTATTTAAATATGTATTTATTATAATTTATATATTATGCTTTATATACTTTATATTTATTATACTTTATATGGTATTCCAATTTACATTTAATAGAAATTGTTATTCACAACTGTAGACCGCAAACTGCGTGATTCCAATTATTATACCACACGTCAATACTTTTTACGTTTTTACACGTTTTACGTTTTTTTTTTACGTTTTTACTTTATCATATGTAGAAAAAAAAAGATTAATTTGTCCGAAAATGTTCTAATATTTGATATGATGTAATATTTGATTGATTTGATTTGATACATGCAGTGGGCTTTCGACTTTATGATAAACGTAATGACTTCACATTTAAAATAAATTACATAATACTTTGGAATACATGTTTACATCGTAACGTATTCCGCAATACTGTATTAAACTATTTGATACGTAGCAAAAGATTAAATAGTTGTAAAATAAATCGATATGATTGCGATCATCGTTTCCTGAAAGAGGCGATTGCAAAGGGATTCCCATGCCGATTTCTAAGCGACGTTATGGGCAAGGTTTGCAATATAATCGTAACGGAGAGTTTTAATTTGTATTTGAATAGAAGTGCATAGGACGTTTGAACAGACGGATGTAGATAAGTGTTATGAATTTATTTAAAATGAAGTGGTTTTTTTAAACGTTAAATTTGTAATGGGTGCTTTGGTGATATTTGTACTTGGTTTATTGAATGTGCACATGGTTGGTTTGTAATGTTTTTAGTTTGGTGTTTCATATTATGTTATTTGGATGAACATTGTGGTTGTGGTGGGATTTTTAATGTTTTTAGATATGTAATTTACAGTAATAGTTTATTTATTCATTTCATTTCCATTTCATTTCATTTTTTTTGTTTTAAGTATTGAGTACTTTATTTTTGGCAGTGTATCGGCTTCTGGGAGTATCGCCATGATATAAAGCTGGTTTAACCAGGAAGTGGGATCACAATACCCCCCGACCAATTTTGAAACATTGCTATTCTTCTATTACATTTTAATTATTACTTTATATATACAGGGTGGTCATAAAAAAACTTCCCCGATATATGAACCCCTAGCGGCCTATCAGCTGAAGCAATCGAAAGGAAATTTCAGATATTGTTATTTGAAGATATGTGCTCGAGATTGTGATGATTTCAAACAATAGAGTTCTCACGGTTACGGTTACAGTAAAAAAAAATCGACATTTTTGAATGGCAACACCCACTTTTTCCTGTGCAAATTGATCAGCGCATTGAAAAACCATAAATGGCGTTGAAACGATACACGTATGACGAAAATTCGCGGCATAAAACATTTGCTAAGAAGAGCATTGTAAAGGACCAATGACAACACAAGAAAGGAGAGGGAAAACACTTTTATTGGAATTACAAGTTTTCAACGTGCCCACTTTCGCAGACGATAATACATTGCATGCGGGAGATTGTTGACAACAATGACGAACATAAGTAACATCGCAGGATTAATCCGTATAACTTCGCGTCTTATGGCATATATTAATTCTGATAAATCTCGTGGATTTGATGTGTACACCTTAGATTTTAGATAACCCCAGAACCAGAAATCCATCAGAATGAAGTCGGGGGATCGCGGTGGCCATGACACTGCAAAGTTACGGAAACATGACTCTATCACCAAAGTTCTGTTGCAGAACTTGTCGAACATATGTAGCGACGTGTAGAGGAGCATCATCTTGCATCCATACAATGTCATTAACGACATTTCGCTGCTGAAATTCTGGAATTACGTAATTCTGCCTCATTGTTTCATACCGAGGACCTGTGACGGAGCACGTTTACATACCATTGGAAGTGACCTCTTCGAAGAAGTACGGACCGAGAACGAATGTGCTTGCGATGCCGCATCACACAGTCACTTTAGCTTCGTGTAAAGGCACTGGTGCCACATCTTGAGGTATTTCGTCAGCTCAATGAACACAATTCTTGGAGTTTACGTTCCCAGTTAATGAGAAATGTGCCTCATCCGTCCATAATATCCGCAGCGGCCACCTGCTATCTTGATCATATATGATGAGGAAAAAATTCGCAAAGTCGACACGCTTGTTTCCAGGTTGCAACGTCTGGATGCGCTGGAATCGATAAGAAAACAGCCCCAGAATAGTGCACAGAAGCTTGAGGACTGTGGTTTTCCGTACATCCAAATTGCGGAAAATACTTCTTGCAGTACGCAATGGACCTGCAGTAATCGTATTATGCACTTCCGCAACAACTTCAACAGGAACAGGTGGTCGTTCGAATCGTGGTCTATCACATGTGCATCCAGTTTCTTCATTTTTTTTTACCAAATCACGCGCAGTTCGTACGGAACATGGACCTCGTCTTAGCTTATGATTTCGTCGATAAACTCGCACTGCTTTGGCAGCATTTCCCCCGTTCAGATAAAACAGCCTAATCAATTCACCTCTTTGTTTCCCTGTAGGCGTCATCCTGTTGGCACGTTTGAACACCTGAATGAAGAAACAATATTCACTGCTTATTAAAGGTTTTCCACAAGCACTGCTTTGCACATTGTGTTCTGTGATTTGTTCTTCTACTGTCTATCCCTGTGAATAATGTAAAGTGCGTCAATGCGCCTCCTCTCTGTGTTGTCATTGGTCCTTTATAATGATCTTCTTTTCAAGTTTATTTACGCCGCCAATTTTCGTCATACGTGTAGCGTTCCAACGCCATTTATTGTTTTTCAATGCTCTGATCAATTTGGACAGGATAAAAGTGGGTGTTGTGATTCGAAAATGTCTAAATTTTTACACTGTGACCGTAACCGCGAGAGCTCTATTGTTTGAAATCATCACAATCTCGAGTGCATACCTTCAATTAGGGGTTCATATATCGGGTAAGTATTTTCATGACCACCCTGTATATATATATATATATATATATATATATATATATATATATATATATATATATATATATATATATATATATATATATATATATATATATATATATATATATATATATATATTAGTTGCTGCTATAAAAAGAATATTACATTTGCGAAAGAACATATTTTGCCTAAAACAGCTCCCTGAAGTGTTTTCATTTCCTTTGGTTAGAAGAAAATAGTGACAGTTTGTTTTAGGACCAGGAGGTCATGGATAATTACACAAAGAATTTCCCAAATCAATGCTTTGTTTCTCTAAGTGTAGTTTACGTTTAAAGTTAGGAACTAGCAGCTAAAATTTATGTTTTTAATGACTTAATAATTCCTATTTTAATTTGATAATATAATATTTAAAAATTTCTGAAATACTTTATAATACTTTACTTTTCTAATACTGCTATAATTACCATTATATTTTGCTACTTCGGTATTTTTAGGCCCATAAAATCAATAAATTTCGCTACTTTTTTCAACGAAAATGTGAAATACAAAGGTATTTATAATATGGTTTTTAAAAGCAGACAACTGGTGAGATTTGTGAGGGGTAGACGAGTCATATGATTTTTTATATACCTAAGATATGGGTTAACATTTTTTTTTTCGAACTAGAGGGCTCTAACCTCTGCTCACTACGCCTCGCCAACCCCTATAACTCGCTTCGGGAGTTGGCAGGATTTGCCTCCCTCTCGCTGCGCTTTTTAGAGCTCGGTTTGCGAGCTTTTTAAAGCCAAACTGAAGTTTAAGTAAGTAAACGGTTTTTTCATCATGTTACCCTATTATTACTCTATAAATGTACCAGATTTCATATTTTTGTATGTTACACTTTTTGTCGTACGAGACAGAGAAAATCGACTGTTGTGCCGATGCGAAAGAAAGAAAATGTTTCACTTTAGATGTGAAATATCTCGTGAATTACATCAAAATTAAAGAAAATTCAGCTATGCAGGTACCAGCCTCCAAAAATTCGTATTTTTGCTATTGTTAGTCTATGCAGGACGCCAACTTGCAGCTTAAATATTTAGTCTTTTCATTTTGTCATTAAATATTTCATAAACTACAATATATATCGAAAAACAGTTCGTTTCAGTGTGTTCTCCAAATATTTTTCTACAAATATATAAACATTTATTTTTTGCTATGATAAAATTTTTGCGATACCAAGCTGAGAAATTCGAGGAACGAGAAATTAGTCAAACAGCGTAAACTACTTTTTTTAATAGAGAAAAGGTATTGGCTAGAAATTCATTGGCTATTTGGATAGAAATTCATGGTTAAATAATTATTTCTCCCCCCCCCAGGAGTCCCACTTCTAGAGGGTGGTGTACGGATCTTAAGACCTTATGACTCTGGTCCTCCTTTTCCTAGAAAACATAAATTTGTAGAGTGAAACCGGTAGTCCTCATACGGATTCATGAAGCGTGCTATTTCCAATTTGCTGGGAGGGAATAGCCTTTATGACAATAGCCCCAGAATCGTAGGCGACTGGAGTCAAGAATCTTCGGGACCACCGTTCCCTTCGGGGGAATTGTTCCGCATATTTTACTCCCCGGGTCGCGGTCTCGCTGGATTGTAACCCCTTTGATCCTCCATCCTTCAGCTGGTGTAGACCATTCAAACTCGCACTGGTACTGTTTGAATCCGTCAAATAATTATTAAATACGAAAGCTTTCTATTTATTTAAAAACTCAGTTTGATTAGCATTAAATAAAACAAAACGGGTAACTTGAAAAATATGCAATCTTGCAATTAAATATGTAAAATCGCTCCTCAATGGAAAATTCGTCAAAATCTACACAAATGTCATCAACTGCTAAAAGAAGTTCCAATGGGAGAGCATTACAATGCGTAATCACAAACGTAATTTTTAACGGGTGAACAAATGCCATTTCTGACAGTTGTACAAACTCAATTTCTAGCAGGTGTCGAACGTAATTTCTAACGGGTGTATAAACGCAATTTCTAATTGGTGTAGTAACGTAATTATTTTGGAAAACACAGAGCATTCAAGGTTCGTAATTGAGGTATATTCCTGCAAGTCCTTAATCCTAAAATGTTGTAATGCCATTGAAATTGAGATATCTATTTGTACAAGAGGTTTTTTGCTCAGTAAGTGCCATTTCCCCTCTTCACTGCGTAGTTGTGAAATAACGTCTGCTTCTCAACTTCCAGAAATTAAGTTCAGAAGTAGTAAGTGATACATCGAATTACAATTACTAGTTAATCCCGCGGGAATTATGTCCTATAATTCCTTAAATAATAATAGGTAAAAAAAATTAGCGTATAATAATAAGTTAAAGGTAATACAGATAATAATAATAAGTTAAGAATCCGTGACAACGCCTTTTAATAAAAGAAAAATAAAATGACATTTTAACTCGTGCATGACATAAGACTCGTGCATGCGACATAAGAGATCAGTCGATTTCTGTTGCTTATGAAGCATAAAAAATATAAAAAAAATATTTAAAGAGTTTTATTAATTACAATATATTTTAAAGTGAGATACTACTTGTCTCTCTCACCATTATACACTCCACGCTGCACTACTTGTTTTATTGAATTTACAATCTACGCTTCACCCCCCGGTGGGACAGCGCAGTGGTTAGCGCAAGGGGATTGCACACATACGTTCCGAGTTCTATTCCCAGACCTGCCCAAACTGTCCCCGTATTCACGTAGAGTATGAGAACGTTAACTATGGGCTCTGTTAATCCTTATGAGAGGTTGGTTGTAGGGAAGGAGGGTACGGTCTCTGTGAATGCAACCCCCACTGGGTTCCGGTCTAAATTAAGTGGCACTTCTCAACCATTCCAATAGATACCTTCCACTTTCTAGTAGGTCGGATGATCTGGGTCGAAGAAGAAGAATCTACGCTGCATTACTCAATTTATTGACGTTACAATCTACGCTTCGTTACTCGCTTTATCGACGTTACAATCTACGCTTCACTACTGGCTTTATTGACGTTACAATCTACACTTCAATATTCGCTTATTGACGTTACATAGGTTCGAGGGCCATCTGTTGGCTGCTTTTCGATAAATTACATTACAATATTAACATTTACAATTGAAATATATTTTCAAAATATGGTTTGCTTAACTCCCGGTAAAAAAGACAATTATCAACTGACAATTCCATGATGCATTCTTAAAAAAGAGTTATTATATTTAGGTAATCATCCGTAACTCTACATATATATGCAAAGTTTGTTGTTTCCACGTTTTTCCATATTCAGATAAGTTGATATGGAAAAGATGTAATTCGGATTCATGAAGTCTGCAATAATATCTTAAAGGAAATCTACTTTCATACAGATATTTATGTTTAGTTCTATTCATATCATACTGACACATTTAATTTCATTTAAGCACATAATAAAAAAATGCACTATATAGAGAATCAACTAGCTATAGAATAAAATTTTTCTACTGCCCATCATACTATTTTTATGCAGTTTTCGTAAATCATATATAAAAGTAAATTTAGCAATTTTAATCTCTTATATTTCCAAATAATACACTCAATAAGTTAATCCTAGAATAATCACCCAATAGATGTATATAACCAACAGCACCTGGACAAAACGTAATGTACCGTCGACATCAATTTACTGCTTTATATAAATCCTCATTCTTTAATACCTTCAAAGAATTTCTTTCGATAAAAGCAAAAATATCCAAAGTAAATCCAGTAAGTGTTTGCAGTGTTTTTTTTTTTTTGTGTGTAAGTACCTTCTAGATCTCTGGAAACGGTTCTAGATCTAACATTTATTCTTCTGATCTTAGACATGCTCTCTTTCCTTGGACAGTACATTTTCCCAGATTGTGTTATTAATCGTTCTTAACCGTGTTGTTCCTTTTTACGAGCGTGGAAACTTGGATCATCGGCAGAAAAAAATTTAGCTCAATTATCTCTCTCCCGAGGACACATCTGTTTGCTCTCTGGATTATTTGTAGGAAAACGGTATGAAAGGGGTTTTATGTTATGAAGCGTAAACATAGACTATATGACTTTTCTGTTAATATAAATTAATCTTCGAATCACGCTTTATTAGGATGAAAATTGAGTGCTTTTATTGATGCTGATATTTTTAAGAGTAATTCCAAGATGAAAATTGTAAAAATTCATTTTCTCGATATGTATGATTTTGCATTGCATATACACATAATTGAGATATTTTTGACATACATAAAACATGCACTATATGAATTTTTGAGTCATCAAAATTACATGAACTTTTAATAGCATAATCGCAGCTAAATAAGCTGCTGTAAATACATATGTTATTCTTTTATTTCAAAGTCAATCTTCAAATCTGTATGATATCCTCATTCCTCTGAGTCATTTTATACAGGATGGACTCCATAATTTGTAACACTAAATATTTAAAAATCTTGGACATAAATTGTATTTCCTAGGAAAAATCGGAACTCTGTATTTTTCAGTTTTTAGATTGCTGCATTCAACCTGCAATCTTCAGTTTCTCCGACTGTATTAAAAGGAACTAAATACAATGGTATCCATAACTATATAAGATTATGTAGTATTAGGATGGGAACTTAACTGCTGTGATTATTTTGCTTTAGAAATTTATTGATATGGTTCTTTTCTTTTGCTATCACGAAATGTTTTTAAAATCTTAGAATCAGTGTTTGTTGTCCCTGGACAGTCGAAAGAACAAGAAAGGAACGCTGTTAAGTGTCTTTTACTGATCACTTTAAAAATAAGCACACTATCAGCTCTAGCATACAGGCAGTGCTTAGAGTAAAGACAGCCTCTTTCTAAAAAAATCTGATGTGTAAAGCATGTGACTTTCCCTATATAATGCGATAGATTTACATTTTTCCAGTGAATAAATAATGCGTAAGATCCCCAACCACAATGTTTGAAGAGTTGAATTGTGCATTTGGCGCTTTATTAGCTGAGAACATGTAAGATTATTCCGAAGTACCCAATTGACTTATATTTCGCGCAAATCTAAATTTGACAATTAGTAATTTTGATATCATCCGCAAAAAGCAAGCAATATAGTCAATATATAAAAACATTTAAAATAACTAATGCATCAATTTTGCTTCGTTTTGTTAAATTAGGATCATTTATGAAATTTTGATGATATTTACGTCCCTTTTGGGGAGAAAAATTGCCGTTAGCGTTATTTTGCTAAATGAATCACCAAGCTCACCAAATTGTTCTCCAAGCGATTAAAAGCAAACGGAGAGAAGAGCCTTTCTTTTTGAATAAATATTGGAGAATTTTTAAGTTTCAAAATACAAAACTAGTACCCAAAATATCTTCTGTCATGAATCGAACGAACTAGATCCAGTAGAATGACTTTAAAGCATGCATCGCACAATATTACATATGATAAGAAAACATATTTCATAAAAGCTAATACTGTTTTAATTTATGTAATATTTCTGATAAATTTATTTGAAAAATGTACAGTATCTCGAGAACAGTTCATCTTAGCGTTCTGAAGTTTGTGTCATTCATTTTCTATTAATTCACATAAGATATGATCATTCTAACAACTTTATTAAACGTTCAGTTTTTTTTTTAATCGATTTTTTTCAAAATTGCATTCGGAAATTTGAAAGTCTTCGACATTCGATTGCGTTTTAATTCAATAGGGTCCCTGTCTAAAGTCTATGTCATTCATTTTCTAATAACAATTCACATAAGAAATGATCATTCTAACAACATTATTAAACGTTCAGCTCTTTTAAAGTCGATTTTTTCAAAATTGCTTTCGAAAATTTGAAAGTGTTCGACATTCGATTGCGTTTTGATTCAATAGGGTTCCAGTCTAAAGTTTGTGTCATTCATTTTCTAATAACAATTCACATAAGAAATGATCATTCTAACAACATTATTAAACGTTCAGTTTTTTAAAATCGATTTTTTCAAAATTGCATTCGAAAATTTGAAAGTGTTCGACATTCGATTGCGTTTTAATTCAATAGGGTTTCAGTCTAAAGTTTGTGTCATTCATTTTCTAAAAACAATTCACATAAGATATGATCATTCTATCATTATTAAACGTTCAGTTTTTTTTTAAAACCGATTTCTTTCAAAATTGCATTCGAAAATTTGAAAGTCTTCGACATTCGATTGCGTTTCAATTCAATAGGATTCCAGTCTACACTCATTGTAATGTATAAAACATTCTTAACCCTCCATTCGTTCCTGAGATATCTCGTCAATAGACTTACGGACACATGCACATGCATACACATACCTGTAGACATGGCATACTTAACGTTCGATTCGAGTTTAGGGGTGCTTGAAAGTGCTCTTCTTCAGAAAAAATGAATTCAAAATTTCGATAACGTCAGAATACTTTCCCCACACATTATACTATGTATATAGGAAAAGTGTCACTGATTTGTTAGGTGATTTTCAATTATCTAGCTGAATCGGTTAAATTAGTTTTATTAACACGAAACGGATTTAACCGATCCATATGTATTTTAATGTGGGATACAAATCACTGATACAAATCACTACGAGTATTTACATATACTGAAGTTTCTGACACGTATCAGGTTAGGATATATTTTCATCTTCCAAAATACATCATGAATTAGTTTTTCTTAAAAGAAATAGTAGAGAAATCCCCTTGATGATTGGAGTTTTATAAATTAGACATAACATTACATATGTAATTATTTTATATGTAGCTTCGGCATTGAATATAAACCACCATTAAACAGCTATTTTTTTTGTATACTGAGGAATATTATGTTTAAAGATAAACTAGTTTTATGTATTCTCCTTGAGCTTACACTACTTTTTGTTTGACAAAAATTTGAACAAAAAGTAGATATAGTCCTTTAAAACTGAAATGTTCTAGCTAGGAAACAAAATAAAACAACTTTTATGTAAAACAGATACATAGCGGTGCGTGCAAGTTGAAAAAAGTAAGTAGTTTTGATGCACCATGTTTAAATAATGCCATTTTAGATTCCTTCAACAACACACGGTGTCCAACTCAGTCGTCCAAAACAACGACTAGTGTACTGTGTAAACTATAACACAGTAAGATATTTTTTGCTCTGTAATGTGGAACAAACAATAGAAAGGAGGTATCAGGTAAAAGTACTCTACGTATGTCAAGATATGCACTTCCTTCTACATCGATTTTGTTTTAGGAAAGTCGTTTTACCTCGAAGCATTTGCATTCGGAGTCAGAAACAGAAGAGTAGAGATAAAGAAATGGATATTCGGAGCAAACACACTATTTTCTAAAAATTGTTTAAATTTGAATCAAGTTCGTTTTACCACAGCAAAGGACGTGGTTCCCGCTGTGGGTAAAAAAAATAACACTATTTTGATTTCGAAACGAGATATATATATAACAAGGTATGTATTTGTGTTTATGCTATGTGTACATTATATATATATATATATATATATATATATATATTTTAAATTTTTAATCGGAAACTATGCATAATCTACGCTAAGTACAAAAAACATCCACCTCTAGCATATCTGTTACAAATAAGTAACTATAGACCAAGACTAAGGATAAAAATAGAAGGTAAATTATCAGTATAATGGAGAGGGGGTGAGAGGAAGATGAGTATACGAAAATCATATTTAAAAAGGTATATATATATATATATATATATATATATATATAAATATATATAAAATAAAAAAGCAAGCACGGCAAAAATGAGAAAAGGCAATAATAAATAGCCCAAAATTGAAGATCAACAATCTGGAGAACAATCAACTGAAATTACACAAAAAGCGATTAGCACTACATTTAGTAATGGAGTATGTATTTTGATTCTACTATTGTCCAATGGTAATTGAAGATTTTTCTAGCGCTCATTATCCTGTTATTATAATTGCCAAAGTTAATAAATTTACAAATAAATTATTTGTATTAAAAATCGTCCTCATTCTTACAGATTATTAATTTAGTCAATTTATTTTGTTAAAATTAAATATATTGCAATTAATCTTATTTTAAACTAATGGGAAACTAATATTAGTTGTAAAAATGCTAGTGCTTCCATCTATCGTTATTTGCTCTTACTATTTCATTGAGTTTTGATGCCATGTCTGCGCAATTACTTATGGGAAGTTAGTCTTTAGAATTAGTTAATTATTGAAGCTTTTTTTTAAACTGTACTTTTTAGTACAAACATTTTATTATTACATTTTGGAATGGATTTTATGTGAAACCAGTTTTACACTATATGCATTACATATTACTTAGTGTTTTATTAATTCAAGTACAAAATTGATTGTAACACTAGTGTTAAATATTTTCTTTTTATTTTGTAAAATCTTCCTTACTAACATTAGGATCAGGTTTTACATAGACTTATTTGTTTAGACAGATTTATCTATATGCAATTATTTTATTTCATTTATATTATATTCTCAATATAATATTATTTTACTAATAATTATACTATTTTTAACTATATAATTTATACGATTTAGAGACTGGAATGTATATATATATATATATATATATATTTATTTATTATTATATAATTTGATAGGTGCTGCCCCGTATTTTTTATTCATGTTGGGATTTGTTTAGAGGAATATCAATTTACCAACATTGTGCCATGGATAGTATTGAATATAATAATTACCTTACTAAAAATTATAACTTCAATAGACCTAAGAAAAGAAATTGCAAAACCTGCACATCTGCTTCTAACACTCAAACCAAGAACTCAAATAGCCAAATGGCTTTCTGTAAAATGTTTGATTGTATTTGTAAATTACCATGTAACATTTGTAAATTATATTATATAGGACAAACAAGTATTTCAATTCATCTACGTTCACACAGATCATGTTAAAATATATCCTCAATAATAATTTTCTTCCTACTTCTAATAAAATAGTATGTAAACACTTTGCTAAACAGGGTTTTGAAAATATAACTATGCATATTTTGCATTTAAAAACTAATACAGCTGATAGGATTTTTTTAAACTGCTATATTAATTCAAATCGTACTCTTTTTCCATATGGATTAAATCAATTATATCTAAATGGTAATGTTGCAAATGATAACTTTGTAGATAATAAATATTCTGTTTTTAATCACCTTTATTTGAATCTTCAGATAAATAATAGAAACTAGGAAACTCAAAAGATTTAAAAGTGGCAAAGGAAGCTCCAAACAACATGATTATAAAGCTGAGTTTAAAAGTTTACATTAACAATTTAACAGCACTTATCAATGAAAATTAATAAAATCATGAGTATTTGCGGTTAAGAAAAAACATTTAAATAACGTTTATGCCATTTTTAAAAAAATTAAATCTAACTAATGAACACTTTAATCATTTTCTATGATTTGCTCATTACTTGATCAAATTATTTAAAATTAAAACTTAATCAATTTCATAATAATACAAGTTCTATTAATTCTTATTGTGTAATTTCTTTTAAGCATCTAATTTATAATTCAATAAATTTTGGGAATTTATTTTAAAAGTTCAAACATTTATTGCCTATTAAGGATTTAAATGTTTCAAAAATTTTAAATACAACAAGCCAATTGGAAGATATATATTTTATTACAATGACATTTCACAATATTTTTATATAGATAAAGATTCCAAGTTAAATGTAGATAATGAATGTGTATGCGAAGTAGACAATTATGCTAAATATATTATACCACACTTGGGGCATATAGTTGCAAGAGACTTAGCCATTATTAAAGACACGATTCTTTAAGAACCATAATGTATTTTGGCACAAAATTCAGGTTACCATCTTGTAATAACTCTTTTAATGTTTTAAAGTCAATAAATATTGACATATAGACTTAGAAAAATATATTTTTAAATTAACTACTAAATATGCTCAGCCTTTAGAGACACTTAATATGTGGAAATTTACTTTATTAAAATTTATTAAAAATACCATTTGTTGAATTAATTTGTTTAGATCTATATATAATATTGATAATATCAAACACTATATTAATGATTTACAAACATCTTTTGTTATTACTTATGTTGATAAAACCTCTAATGATTATTATACTATAATCTGCCAAAAATTATATATACAATATCTGTTAGATTATTGAAATAATCATAGTCTATAACTTGATTCACACACCATAAATAGTATCAAACTGAAAAGTAGCAATATGAATAGTGATTTAGATATTAATAATAAATTTTTGAAATTTCCATATATTGTGCTTATTCCTAAATTTCATAAAAATCCTATCAAATTTAGAAATGTAGCTAGTGGTCATAATTCTTATTCTACTACTTCTGTAAATTACTACTAAATTATTTAAATGTACTAAATTATAGTTTACGTTATTCTAGTAATAACTACCTTATTTTAAATAATAATAAAGAATTAAAGAATACACACACACACACACATTAACATTACTAGGTAAACTAATAGGAGCTCAAACTTTTGATTTAGGTATTTTTAATAATATTAAGATCTCTGATATTTTTGATGTAATTTTAGCTTTATATAATGTTTATACACTCATTGCCATAAACATTTGCTCATCAAGAAGTAATTGTGGGATAGTAACGAAACTTGGCATGAAGGTACACGTCAGGCAGATATGTAAATGATTAGAAATATAGCGTGATTGCGCAGTGCGTAATGCCACCAGAGGGCGTTGAACTTTGTTCTCCCTGACTCAGAAAAAGGTACACACAGGTCTTTCATGTACTTAATCTGTTGTAGACGGAAGCTTTTTCATCAGGGATGCCGTTACGCCGCCATTGAAGACAATATGATTAGCTGTCAGAGTTAGAAAGGGAAAAATCATCGGGATGATGCATGCTGTGTGGTCAGCTCGGCCAGTAGCCCGCCACTTCGGCCGTTCTGACTTTACATTGAGGAGGTGTTGGGACCAATAGACGAGATAGAGGGCGCATACACGGAGGCCAGGCTAAGACGGCCTCGGGAAACCAATAGCCGATAAGACCGTCACAACATCCGACACGTACGCACAGCGAAAACTGAATCACTGTCCGCCATCCGGACACTGGCGGCACCTTCACTGTGGGGCCTTGTGTTGTGTCTGTCCGTACCATCCCGAGAAGCCTGATTGAAGGACATTTGGTATCGGAGCGCCCATTACGTGTGCTGCCAATGACACCCACCCACCTTTGCTTCCGTTTGGAGTGATGTCGCGCTCGACGGGATTGGACCGCAACCAAATGGAACCAGGTCGTCTTCAGCGACGAATCGAGATTCAATTTGAGCAGTGATGACAACCGTGTACGTGTGTGTAGGTTTCATGGTGAACGCCTAAACCTTGTCTTCGCTTTACAGCGCACACAGCTCCCACAGCTGGTGTGATGGTATGGGGTGCCGTCGCATACGACACCGGTCACCTCTAATATTGATCCACGGAACCATGAGAGCTCAGTGGTACGTTCGTGACATCCTTCAGCCACATGTGTTGCCTGTTACTCATGACAGTGCTCTCAGGAGGCATTTTTCAACGGGACAATGCTCGGCCACACACGACAAGGGTGTCGCAGGAATGCTTCCGCCACATTACTACCCTTCCCAGCCTGCCCGATCCCCAGATTTTTCACCGATTAAGCATGCCTAGGGTCACTTGGGACCGCAAGTTGGACAACCTGCGAGTTTGGTTGAAATAGAAGGGAACTTACAACAACTGCGGAATGAGATGACGCAGTGCACCATACAGGACCTGTGTGCCGCAATGCCTGCGCGTTTCGCATCGTGTATTCACTCTAGAGGTGGACCAAATGGGTACTAGAACCTCCATTCATGTGTAGTCAATAAATAATCCTGTAATAAATAATCCTTTTGATTTGCTTTTGCAATCACTTACTTATATCAACTTTGCACTCACATATATAACATTTCATTTGATTCTGACACATCTTTCTTGGTGCGCAAATATTTATGGCAATGAGGGTATTGCTAATCAATCTCCTCATACCATATTTACCAATTTCCCTAAACTTCTCCACTTTGTTCTTTTCAATAATTATATATTTCAAGGTAATTATTTATGCTAACAAGTCTCAGTCTATGCTAACAAGTCTCAGAATTAGCTAACACACTGCTTCTACAGCCACAAGGTGGCTGTAGAAACAGCGTGTTAGCTAATTTATACCTTTATCATTATGAAAAATCTTTTACTTCAACAGATTATAAAATTTACAGATTTGTCGATGATCTGATTTGTTTAGTATTTACTGAGAACTATGTCGTTGGTATAGATTTTTATCTGGATAATTTGGAATTAAATTCTAAGGAAGCCACTGTAAGTAATAATATTAATTTTTTGAATTTAAATTTAATTATTGAACCTACTAATGGGATAGTTACTAATTTATTTGATAAAAAAGACTATTTCAGATTTAACATTAATAAACTATTACCATTTAATTCCTGCAACTCGATTCAATTGTTTAGAAATATTATACTTATTCACCTTCTTAGAATTTATAGATCATCAAATTAAAAATGTCATGTTATACACATTATTAACCTATGTTGCTCTAAGTCCTAGGACGAGTCGGCTGGCCTGGGCTTTCGACATTATTAACCTAAAATTTACCAGTAAATTATATAAATAACCACCATATTTAGTAAATGGTATATTTAAAAGTTTGGATTAGCTAAATATTCATAAAATTCTCTCCTCAGTATCTAATATTAGCCAAACATCAACATTCTCCTGAATAAACATTGCAATGTATTTACATCCCCCTATATTTTAGTCTCTGTGTTTTCAATTACATTACTCGCCCCTTTTTTTTGTAGCTTTTACAGTAGAATCTATTGCATTTTACTGTGTTTTCGCAATACTGTTATTTATTTTTCACGATTGGCAACAGCAGATCTCTACATTTATCTTCTGCAATTGGCAACATTGATCTCTTCATTTATTGAAAGAATGGAGTTTTGCAGTGTATTTCATGGATTATAGTTTCCTATATAAATTTTCAATCTTTATGATTGCAGTTCAGGCAATGATAGTTTATAGACATAATATATATCTCATTTCAAAAACAAGCATATTTTGTGTTCATTTTGATTAAATACTTCGACTTGAAAAGTTGTTTTTTTTAAATGAACATTTTTTAGACCTTGCGCTTTTCCTGTTTACAACTCTAATGGCAGGATATATTTTGTTTTACTATTTTTGAATCCACACCATTGATATTTGATGATTATCTTTAGCTTGATGACTGGAAATATGAATTTTATTTTTCTCATGTTTGATGATTATCTATTTATTACTTCTTTTAAAATTGTAGGTATACTTTAAATTAGGGTATTTTGAGTTCCAACTTCTCTCATTATCTGATAAAGATATTCCTGCTATGCATATTAATAAACTTAAAATTACTAGCAAATTATATAAATATCCAGCTCATTTAGTACAGAGTATAGTTAAAAATTTGGAATGGTAGATTATACTTAAATTCTCTCCTTAGTATCTTATTTTAGCCTGACATCCACTTTCTCTTGAATAAGCATTACCCTGCATTTACATGTTCTTACTGTTGAATATCACCTTTTATCGTCTTTTCGCATTACAGGTATTTCTTTATCACGATTAGGAACAGCAGCTCTCAACTTTTTATTTTTTGAGATTGGCAACATTGGTCTCTTTATTAAAGGCTCCAATGGATCAGACGTATGTAGAGTTTTTTCAGGTATTCTTGTTTCCTATTATTTTTCAATCTTTACGCATGTTGTCCAGGTTATCAAAATTTATAGATATTATCTATAACTGATATCAGAAACATTCATTTTGTGTTCATTTTTATGAAATACCTGGACTTTATAAAGAGTTTTATCAAAATGAACAATTCATTATTAGGCATAGGGCTTGTCCACGTGTAAAGATTTCATTCTTGGGTTTTATTTGATATTAGTTTATCGATTCCTTGCCATTGATGTTTTTTTGTTTGTCTTCAGCTTGATGACTAGAGGTTTACATTAATATTTTCCACTAGATTGACGATTCACTCTTTGATACTTTTATTTGTAAGGCATTTTGTAATGTTGGGGATTTTTGAGTTGAACATTCTCTTTATTCTTTCATTGGATTTTCAACATTTTATTATATATATACTCTAGGGCAAAAAAATCGACGGACCTTGCAAAATAATCCGATAGTAATAAAACTTTACATGCAAACACTTTTCGACCGAATATTCAAATGATCAAAAATTCGCAGCCAATGAATGAATAGTCGGAACTGCAGCGCATTGAAACTGAGAACCATGGTGGTGTATATAAGGAGAAATCCTCGCTTTCTGGAACAAAACGTGCAGTGGATTTCGATTGCGTTTACGTACCTTGATTGCAAACGTACCTTGCCGGCGAATTCGCGGCCACTACGGCCATATGAAGGAGTTTGAAAGAGGTCGTGCGGTCGGACTGCATGAGGCTGGATGGGCACACCGTTGTTTGGTTCGGCATTTGGGTAGGAGCGATGCAACAATTATACAATGTTGGCAGGAATGGGCCCGAAATGGCAGATTTCAGTGGCAAGTGGGCAGCGGACGGCCCAGAGCGACGGCAGAACTGGAAGATAGAGCGATTGTCAGAGCCCGATCTGAGTCCCGACGACCAGCGCAGACGTGTCTCAAGACAACCTAGATGTCGTCAGGATCCTGCTCTTACTACCACACGGCCCGACAACAGGGAGTTATGGTCTGAGGTGCCATTTCGTTTGATAGCCGGACCACTTTGATATGCCTGCGTGGCACCATCACAGCACAGCGATACGTTGTCGACATTCTACGACGCGTTGTATTGCCATTCCTTTCGCGACGCTTCGAACTAACTTTTCAGCAAGTTAGGCAGGCGACACACGGCAGGCCTCTCTATTGATTGTCTGCGTGCTTACGACACACTTCATTGGCCAGCGAGATCCCCAGATCTCTCCCTTATTGAGCCTATTTGGGCTGAGGTGGTGCGTCGCCTGCGACCATCCCAGAATGTAGAAGAATTAGCTCGCCAATTGGAGCCATTTTGGAACAATAATCCTCAGAACAAAATCCATCAACTTTATGCATTATTGCCACGTCGTGTAACAGCTTGTATCAAGGCTAGAGGTGGACCAACGTCATATTGATGTGCTCAATTTGTGTAGATCTTTCAGTGCAATAAATCATACAATTCTTCTGAAATGATAATCATTACATTACATCCACATTACAAGTACCAAATTTTGTCTCATTTGGATAATTATTTCGTGGTGCTTCGATTTTTTCTCTTAGAGTATATATATATATATATATATATATATATATAATACAAAAGTAATCAGATGAAGAAAACGAAAGCATACAAAAGTATGAAAAGGGATTAACGTAGATGGCGCAATGCTGCACAAGTACGTAAAGCAGTTATACAGCAAATAAAATCATTAAGGACAAAATGGGAATCAAGCCAACGGGAGAGCTTAAATGGCCGAGGGGGACTGTAACCCCTCGTTCCCGGTTATAGCATGCTATTACACCCAGGTAATTACACTCCGCTATTACACTCCGGTACCAAATACTTTGCCGAAACTTGACCTGCGAAAGGGGGTCGAGCACAAGACACCGATCGATGAAGAGAGTACAAAACGGAAGTATCGAAGAAATATCCGAAGTACAAAACCGAAGTAAAAATACTCAGTGTCTTGTGCTCGACACCTTTTCGGAGGTCAAGTTTCGGCAAAGTATGTCGTACTGGGAGTGTTACCTGGGTGTAATAGCATGCTATAACCGGGAACAAGGGTGTCACAATCCCCCTCGGCCATTTATCCGTTGGTTTGATTCCCACTTTTTCCTTAATCATTTTATTTGCTATATATGTATATACAGAGAGGGAGAGAGAGAGAGAGAGAGAGAGAGAGAGAGAATAATAACAAATACCGAGTAATTAATGATAAAACACTAAAACTGAAGTCAAGGCTATCTTGCTGAAAAAAGAAATGAACAGCACTAGGCTTAATATGGAGTTTAATTCAGATTAACCTCCTCATCCATCAGGTCTGATCATTCAACCCAAATGAACCCAAACAAATGCTTGTTTCAGAAATGGAAATAGTTAGTTACTATAAATATCATAGCGCAGACGGCAATCATAAATAGAGGGAAAAATGAAAAAGCTATGAAGCTCAATTAACCTTTTTCCATCGATATTTGTGAAACATGTTTAGCCTTGAAGCATGTTCTGACATTTTTTTTACATAATGTGCTTTCAGTAACTGCGAAACTAATGCTCAACCAAGTCACACTATATTTACTACAGGCGAGCAATTTTACATAGATGTAAAAGTAAACTTTGTAAATACTTAACTGGGTCATGCGCAGTATGCACATGCACATTTTGAAATATGACAGCTGTTATTAATTTCATCCTGTTACTTCATATTTGAATAATACCAAATTTGCCAACTAAAGCAACCTCAAGATCAACCTCAATAAGACTTAAAAAATGAAGGCTTATTTAGTGTATTGTGATTCATCACAAGCCTTACTGTGCTGTTTGAGAAATTCCAATCCGTGTACGATTTTCACCAACTTTTTATATTAATTTGATGTGATAAATTAAGACTATGGTATGTCAATTTACTGTGATAAATAAGGACAATGTTATGTTAATTTGATGTGATAAATAAGAACTTTGTTATGTTCATTTGATATAATAAATAAGGACTATGTTATGTTCATTTAATGTGATAAATAAGGACTATGTTAATTTGATGTGATAAATAAGGACTCGGAATGGGTTTCTGTGTCACCTAATTTTATTTTGTGAAATTTGGCAGAGAATGTCTAAAATATAAACTGATATCACTACTTAGGACTTCGGGTGATGATTTCAAGGATATTTTTAGATTTTTGAAATTGGTTACTTAACGTGTTCCCTGTTTGGAACTGGTTGATCCTTTCCTTGGAATCATTCTTAAAATGTTACTATTGTGGCATACGTTATTTGTCATGAAACCGCAATGGTGTGATGCACTACATCCTGAGATTTCTGAGATTTTGATATACTGTACGACAAATTATTTTGCATTCACTCAACAAAGGTGAAGAAAAGTCCCTTCTCGATTCCTAATAAAGCGAAATCAACATTCGTTTGAATTTTGTGGTCCCTTTTACTCAAAAACAACAATAGACAGGAAAATGAAAATTTGCAGACACACGCAAAATAGCAGACAGATGTGCAGACTCACAATTTTAATATTTAAAACGAACTGTAGCAGTGTAAAATGACCATTTTTAAACCCCGCATTTTCACTGAGTTTATAACAAGCAAAGAAAAACTTTTAAACAGATAATCAAAGCGGGTGCACTTGCATTCATTGGGGTTTAAACGTAGTCCCGTACAATAAATATGAACTTTTGGGATGAAATATGTTACTTTGATTTCACTGTGTTCCGGTATTCTAATCTATCTAATTTAATATTCAAATTCTAAAACTTACATGTTTAGTATTAGGATTCTCAGCAATGGAATTAATTTTTTATACTTCAAATTTCATAATTATTTGTTAAAGTTTTAATTATTTATTTGTTAAAGTTTATTCATTATTTGTTAAATTTTCATTTTAAATATTTCACCTCTTGCATACATCTTATGCGCGATTCCATTCAAAGCCGGTCTTTTTGCTAGTCTATTTCAATATATATACATCAATAAAATATTTTGTTTTCAGCCTGTAGAACAAATTATGTTCATCCCATATTTTTTGCGTACTGCAGAATATTATTCCAAAACAATCGCTAAAGCTTAGATGTATTCTTTATTCGCACAGACGCCATTTCGTATTCCATGATAAACACGTACGGAGAGAGTACATTGTGCTGAATAACTGAAGTTTTCTTGCCAGCAAAAGCAATAAAATAACTTTTATGTAAAACCGATGCATAGTAGTCCGAGCCAGTTGAAAAACACCTGGTAGTTTTGACGACCCGTGTTTACATAATCTCATTCTAGGTTCCTTCCTGACAAAGTGTCCAATTTAGTCACCCAAAACAACGTCTAGTGTATTGTGTAAACCTTAAGACACTTCGCTACTACATTTTTTTTTATCTCTATGGGGTTGGACAAACGACAGAAAATGAAAGTACATCAGATAACAGTGTTCCATGTCACGATATACACTTCCTTCGTTTCTATCGATTTTTACGGAAACTTGTTTTACCTCGCAGAATTTGCATTTGGAGATGGAGACATAGTGGAAGGACGGATAAAATATCCGAGACAAACATTATTTGTTTGTAATACAAACACTTCCAATTTAAATCAACCTTTTTTGTGTTCGATAGCAAACAAAGTCTAGACAACTGTGGATTGGTGAAATAACGCTTTTCTCAATTCTGCAAAAAGTTATTTTCTGTCTGTGGAAAAGTTTTATATTTACAAAGAATATTTTTATTATTATTCCCCAATATATTATGATATGGGTAAAGAAAGTACTGCAACAAAGTATAATACAAAATGCAAAATCTAGTTTCAGGACTAAACACAAATTGCTGCTTGTAAGACAGAATTCATAACTTACTTGTATGAAGCAGATATAAGTCAGTTAATTGACTACAATTGTTTCGAGGTTGTTATAAACCCCTTTCATCAGACCAAAACAAAACAGCAAGAGCAGCATATACCTTTAACAAAAGCTGAGAGCGAACTGCTGAAAAGCTAGGACACGCACAGCGATAGAATTCGCGAACAGCAGTAGACTAGACCGTAACCTGGAGTAATACATCAAGTTGCCAACGTTCAGTCAAGTCGTCATCTGTTAGTGCATTTGAGTATATGACCTTAAAAAAACGAATTTCACAAATTTAAAGCAATTGCACACATAAAATAAGTTTATCATTTATTACACATTATACAAAAAAATTACGCTGGCATTTTTTCTTGCATTTGACAGTGCTTGTGTTTTATTCAAGTTTTTACTATTTCTACAATGCATAGTTAATTCAAAATGTTTAGAAAGTAATTCCTACAGTGCATAGAAAATTCGAAATGGTCAAAAAGTCAGATTCGTATTTCGATGGCTTTGCATGTTTTGAGTATCTTTGAAAAGGACACAATGTTATATTTGTTGGTTTGTTGGGATATTTGTGAGCAAGAGATTTTTCGAAAATATGAGCTTTCAATTGCAGTTTTGATTAATTACCGCAATCTCTAAATGTTAGAGATATGTTTATTTAGTGGAGAATTAGTTCACCAGAAGATTTTGCTTCTTTTAAAAAGTTTTATTAAATCGAAATAAAAATTATGAAAAATATTGCCATTAAATGATCAAAGAAATGGCCAATTTATAAGTAAATGTCTATTTAAAGCCAAATGCCATAATTTATAGGACGCTAACATGTACTTTTTCAAAGGATTTGCACAATGTTTATTTAAAATAAAATAAATTATATAAAAAAAATCATGCATAAGCATTGATTATGAAACACTTTCCAACTGAAATGCAATTTCATTTAAAAAATTTTAAAATGTGATACATTCAGTGATGATATCTTTTACATTATCACAGTACTACAGTAATTTATTGTACTTAAATATTTAAAACTGTATCGAAATATAAATCATCTGATTCTCTATGAAAAATCAATGAATATTTCATTCATATAACTAAAAAGAAAAGAAGGACTTTTCAGACTCCAGAGCAAAATAATTTTGTGTGAAAAAAATTCAGCAATTCTTATGTAACACACCTTACAATAGCTTCAGATATTTGCATTCTGCATAAGTTAAAATTAGGCTTCGTTGAAGAAATAATAAAAGTTTAGGGATCATTTAAAATCACAACTATTGTAATTGCATAGGCACGGAATTTAGATACACAGATAATACACAGATATGCAGATAATATATATATGTGTGTGTGTGTGTGTGTGTATTCAAAGTATTGGAATCGTGCCGAAGATCGAAACTCGAATTTTCGAAGAATCTACACGTTTTGGGACTTCTAGAACACGAAAAAACTATTTTTAGGAAGACGCCTGTGTGTGTAAGAGTGTATCTGTGTATGTTTCTGTGTGTCTGTGAGGATATTACATCCAGCTAAATTATATCCATATTACTCTAGCTAAAAACTAATGGAACAAATTTAACCAAATTTGGTGCATAATATTTCAATGACCTACAAGTGATTTATTAACCAAATTTAACAAAATTTGATACATAAATCATTTGTAGGTTATTCTAGTACGATTCAGGAAAGAGGAGCGGGCTATTTCTGCGAAATGAACTTCAAAAATCGTTAAATATAAAAATAAAAGACTAGGTGTGCTCAAATATATCAATTAAATTCCTATTTTATACGTGATTTTTGACAACAAAAAGAATAAGACTAACCCCATTACTCTAAGACTAGCCGTTCTTGAGATATTCTAGTTGTTTCACGTTTTCGCCACGCCACCTTTGACAATAAGTCCATCTATCAAATGAGAACCAAATTTAAGTTTAACGTGCAAATTCAATGTCATTTAAAATACTTATGGCTTTCATTTTGTGCAGATAAACTCAAATTATTATTGAAGAAATAAAGAGAACGTGAATATGAGTATGCAGGGAAAGACATGAGCTGCCCACATCAGAATTTTTAACAATATTACAACAATGATTTATAGAAGTGAACGGGGATTATTTGCAGGCCATTTCGAAAAAAATGTAGGATCTATATTTAAAGATCCCCCAAATTTTTGTAGAATAAAATGTTCAACAATTTTAAGCTGTGTACCAAATTTTAACTCTCTAGGACGTAGGAAAGTGCATTAAAAATGCCATCAAATAAGTATATCATGAAGAGTTATATAAAATTTTTAAAAAAAATGAAAACTTGTTATCTACCAAATTTATTTTAAAATGTGAAGCGTCCCTCATATACAAAATTATTAAATTCTTGGAAAGGTATTTATTATATAATATATATATTTTTTCTTTCTGCAGGATTTTCCAAAAGTCAGAATTTAATTGAATTTGTTTTTTTTTCGTATATTAAGTAATTTTTAATTAAAAGAATGCTTAACGTATTTTACTGAATTTTTTTATATATATTGTATGGGATAATGTGAATATTTCCAAAAAATTTCGAAGCAATTTGTGAATTTTAAATTTGCGTAAAAAATGTTTGAAAAATTAGGTCTCATAGGGTTCAATGAATTTCATTTTTTCAACCCGGGTTCAATAAAAAACTAATTGGGTGATATGATTTATTTATATTCCCATAGGTCCCACAGACCGTCTGAAAAACATACTAACATTTCATTTTGATAAAGTCATTTTTACCTCAGTTATCGTGCTAACGGTCAGACAGACAGACAGACAGACAGACAGACAGACAGAGAGATAGAATGAACAAAGTCATAAACACTTTTCAACTATGTTGTAAAGTGTTAAAAATGCATTAAATATTGAATTAGTGGATTTTTTTAAATTATTTTAGACATAAATGGATTGGAACAATTTTTAGGAGTTACCAATAAACGTTATCGATATATTTGAAATTTTATCTTTTCGCGTGTATAGAAAGTTATCTATTGAAAGAATCAAACAATTTCTTTTAAATTAAAAGTATGTTTGTTTCAACCAGTATCAAAAATAACTCTGTTTTTCATCTTTATAAAGACCGGGTTGCAAGTGAAACATTTCGCAATTTCGCAATTTAATTGTTAGTTGTCGCAGTCCTTTGCGAAAATGTTTCACTTAGATTCCCAGCCTTAATAATAAGAAATATGCATGGCTTTTGAAAAAGGAGCTATGTGGATAACGCGCCGTTCTAACTGTTGCTTAAAATCGTAACTCAAAAACAGGCGATAATATGAGAGTGGACCAATTGAGTGATTTCTCCATTTGTGTACCATTGTTATTTTAGAGTTAAACTAAAATTTGTATCGACTGTATCAAGCTGTATCAACACGAATTTTAAAGCCCACTGCGGTGCTTTTGAGTTTCGAATTGTTACGTTGTACTTTCACGTTGTTACCACGTTGTGATATCAACCCAGTTCATTTTCCAAATATATGGAAAGAATAAATAATTTGGCATCACGTGTGATGTTATAATAGCGAAAATTAAGCACACATCCACAACATAAGATCTTTATTTTACTTCCTATAAGACGTACATAAGTTTAAAAAAAGGGCCAGATCGCTTTCGAGCATAAGTACGCTCTTCATCAGTGGCTACATGAAATAAAATTGAATCGTTCATATATAGACCAGATATACGTACCATTGCCATCCCCCCTTTTTTTTCGATTTCTGTAATTAAATTGTAATTTAATATACTGTTCTTATGTTGTTGAAATTTTTGAAACTCTAAAAAAATAGTTTACGGTTTATTGGGATTATGCTTGATTGCCACCCCTCCCCCCTTTTTTCGATTTCTGTAATTAAATTGTAATTTAATATACTGTTCTTTTGTTGTTGAAATTTTTGAAACTCCAAAAAAATAGTTTACGGTTTATCCTTGTCTAAAAGTAGATTCTTTTGTAAATTGTATTTATGCAAATTTTGTCGCTATATCTGGTCTATATATGAACGATTCAATTTTATTTCCGTGTAGCCACTGATGAAGAGAGTACTTATGCTCGAAAGCGCTCTGGCCTTTTTTTTAAACTTATGTACGTCTTATAGGAAGTAAAATAAGTACCTTCTGTTGTGGATGTGTGCTTAATTTTTGCTATATGGAAAGATCTAATATTTGTCATCCCATCTTATTGAAATTATTAATTTGCATGGAAGGTTCATGTTGGATACTTCATTTTTTTTTCACTGTACCTGAAGCAGCAGAACGTTTCCCCACTACATAAAACACAAACCCAACACCGCTCGTCCAAAACAATTCGATCATTAATATCCCCACTTCCCCTCTCACCGAAATCAAACGGCATTAATTCGCCAACCAAATTGGGAACCGCGTCAGATCACGATCAGCTATTTGGAAGTATCATCCGTTTGAAATGAAATTACTGAAAATCCGGGGTTCCTGTAATCTGCCCACACAACTAGACCTGATTAAACTATTGAAGTAATGCCTGGCCACGTCATGGAAGGGAACACTTTAAAACCGAGCCCAACCGCCCGTACCGCTATATATCAGGGACAGCTGTAATCGCCATCGGCAGTTTAATTGCATATCGTCCCCCCTCCCCGTGACGCTAAACAGTAGGGTCTCGGATATAACGAACGCTTAGGGAATATGAGAGATGTGTTGTGATATGTGGATAGGTTTTCCCAGGGTAGTTGAAAGAGGGGGGAATGTCCCCTTGATCGAAGGCGGTGATCGTCACGAGTGGGGGCTATGGGGTGGGTGCTCCACAAGGGATGGCATAAATTGAAAGACACACATATAGAGTTAAGATGCAATTACGGGGAGGGAGTGGGACATTATTTTTTTATGAAGTTTGTTGAAGGTGGGGATGTAAAATTTTATCGCATTAAAAATTATTTATAAGAAAAAATCTGATAAAACTCACGACTTTCCTTTATCAATATATGACGAAATTTAGACATTTCGAACATATATTGATAAATCCTGAATAACGACGGCTACTTTTTTGTTGTTAAAAGCACTTACAAAGCACTGATTTATTTGAGAGGTGTTAACGTTATTTTTTACTTTAGGTAAAGAATGTGTAAAATAAGAACAAATGCTAAATTTCTGGTTTGCTGAAGGTGGGGATGTAAAATTTTTTATCGCATTAAGAAATTTTATCGCATTAAATTTTATCGCATAAGAATAAATGCTTTTCTTGTTTTTTTCGCATAAGAATAAATGCTTTTCTGGTTTTTTTCGCATAAGAACAAATGCTTTTCTGGTTTTTTTCGCATAACAACAAATACGCATAAGAACAAATGCTTTTCTGGTCTGGTGTGTAAAATAAGAACAAATGCTAAATTTCTGGTTTGTTGAAGGTGGGGATGTAAAATTTTATCGCATTAAGAAATTTTATCGCATTAAATTTTATCGCATAAGAACAAAATTTTCTGGTTTGTTGAAGGTGGGGATGTAAAATTTTATCGCATTAAGAAATTTTATCGCATTAAATTTTATCGCATAAGAACAAATGCTTTTCTGGTTTGTTGAAGGTGGGGATGTAAAATTTTATCGCATTAAAGATTATTTATAAGAAAAAATCTGATCAAACTCACGACTTTCCTTTATCAATATATGACAAAATTTAGACATTTCGAACATATATTGATAAATCTTGAATAATGACGGCTACTTTTTTGTTGTTAAAAGCACTTACAAAGCATTTATTAATTTAAGAGCTGTTAACGTTCTTTTTTACTTTAGGTAAAGAATGTGTAAAATAAGAATAAATGCTAAATTTCTTTAAATTATGTCAATCGCTTGCAAATAGAAAAAATATATATACTAGTAAAAAGCCGGGCTTTAAATAGGATTGCACGTATGAAGTATGCGAGATATGAAATATTTCAAATTTAAATTTAATTTTATAAATAATTATGAAATTGGAAGTATAAAAGATGAACTTCAATATTTGTGAATCCTAATACAAAAGAACATATTAGCTTTTTTGCAATTTGAATATTATATTACATAAATTACAATACAGTAAAATAATAAAATCAAAGTATACACATTTCAATTTCAAAAATGTATTTAATATGAAGGAGCACGTCCCAATCACAATGCGTGTATGTGCTGCTCATGCTTTGATTAGCTGTTTAAACGTCGCTGTTTACTTGTTATTTGTAAGAAGCGTATAGAGCATGCGCATTTTACAAATTTGCGTTTACAACTGTTACATTTCGATATAATAGTTGAAATTGTGATTTTGCAAATATGCGTATAATTTGATGTACGTATGCAAAATTTCATCTTCCTACCTATTGCACATTTTGAGTAAACTGATACCAAAATCCAGGCAAATGTTGATTTCGCTTCCTCAGGAATGGAGAATTGATTATTTTTATCATAATATGATGAACATATTTACAGGAATAGCCATTTTCATTTAAACAAATTTATTTTGATTTATGAACAAAACATTTAAATTACTCAGCTCTTCAAATCATTTAAATATTGGAATTATTCAGTTATTAATTTGATTTTAAATTTATTAATATAATGGTTACAATAACATGGCTGCAAAATTCCGCCAAGTTAATTGAATTAGGGGTTACCGTAAATTTAACATAGCACATTGCAGAAATGAAATCCACCTAGTTAATTTTCTATGTATTCCTTCAATGTCGCTCGGTGTTCCTGAAAAGCAACTTAACTACTAGACATAAAATATAAATTAACTTACATTAGTGACGAACCAAAATTTTGGCAAATTAAAGTTTATTAATACATTCTTATTTTTATTCACACTTTTTTATTAAATATCATTTCCAAAAATTAACAGAGATATCGCCATAATAGTTATAGATGACTATTTTGCCTAGAGCCAGACAGTTGTGATACAGTGGATGAATATTATTAACTTATTAAACTAACTACTGACTAAAGGTTAACCTATTTCTTCAAATATTATATTCCTATTACTTCCTCAAATATTGTATCCCTGTCACTTCCTCAATTGTATCATATTACTTCCTCAAATATTGTATTCCTATTACTTCCTCAATTGTATCATATTACTTCCTCAAATATTGTATTCCTATTACTTCATCGATTGTATCATATTACTTCCTCAAATATTGTATTCCTATTACTTCCTCAATTGTATCATATTACTTCCTCAAATATTGTATTCCTATTACTTCCTCAATTGTATCATATTACTTTCTCAAATATTGTATGCAATATGTTTCCTGGATCATCTTTGATGCATATCGTTGGGGATGGTCTAACTCTTTGTCCAGTCGTATTGGGACTTTCTACTGAAAATCCGCACACATTTCAAGGAGCATTTGCTCTCACAATTTTAACGACACTGAAAGCTCTCGTACTCGAAGCATATAGAAGCATCTTACGTAATGTGCAATCATAGAACAGAAAAATCTGATGTGGGCAACACATGACTTTCCTCACATAATGTAATGAATTTACTACTTTTACAATAAAAAATAGGTTTTTCTTATAGTAGATACTTATATTCTTTCCAAGATATTGAATTTTCGACAATTAGTCGTCATTTTAATTCATTTAGCGTCATTTTTATTCATTTGGCGAGATTTTCCTTAATTTGACAACATTTCAAAAAGTCGCCAAGTTGGCGTTCAATCTCGCCAAGCGTTATGGACGAAGAAATAAGTTATTCTTACAGCAGATAAATGACTATTGGCGATCAAATACAAAAGTATTACTCAAAGTATCTTTTTTCATGAATGGAACGAGCTAGATACACGAGAATGATGTCACCCAATTTATCGCATGGTATTACATATGAAAAGTGAATATGTTTCTAAATAGGAAATGTATTTTTTATTTTATATAACATTTTGATAATTTTTCTGAAAAATGTGCAATATCTCGAGAACGGTTCACGTTAGCGTTCTAAAATTTATGTCAATCGTTTTCTAATGAAAAATTACATAAGAAATATCTATTTGCGTAATTTTATTAGCGATTTTGATTTTTTTGACGATTTTTTCAAAATTTCACTCAAAAATTTAGGGAGGTCCTGAACATTCGGTTGCGTATAAAAACAATAGACTTCCAGTGTTTATGGATGGTGATTTTTGTACCAAATTTCATTCGAATCGGTCCATTCGTTCGTCAGTCATCGTCTCCACAGGCTCACTGACACACACATGCACACACACGCAGACAGACACAGACATCACTTCAAAAATGCTTGATACGTGATCAGGGATGCTTAAAACGTGCTATCCCGTCGAAAACTCGAATTCGAATTTTCGACCCCGTCACTATACTTTCCTTATACATGTATGTATATAAGGAAAGTAATAAATTGTTAGCAACATCTTCCTCCACAACAGCAAAGCGTAATCTATATAATAAAAGGCAATGTCTGTGTGTCTGTCTTATACACTATACGTTTCGCGACCGCGCGTCGGAGAGCTACGAAATTTGGCAATCGGAGACCCGGGGGGGAGGGAAGGGGACACGTGAAAACCGATTTTTAAAATTTTAATTATTTTTTTATTTATTTAATGTTTTATGCGATTTCGACCGTTTTTTGCCCTTTTTGCCCTTTTTTCTCCACGATCCAGACATCGTAGAAAAAAACAAATTACACCATCGGAAAGAGCAGAGAATTTCGAGTAAAAATATATCAATTTCGAATCTGAATTTCGATTTCTAATATTTTTTAAAGATTTTAAAACAAAAGTCACTTTTTGCTCAAGAAAACGATTTTTGGTTTTTAAATTCTCGCATCGTGAAAAGTACTCATAATTTCGACTAATAATTTACATTTTCAAAAAGGTCAAACATCTGGCATTCTTACAAGTCTAATCTGGTCCAGAAATAATGAAAATTGCCTTCAGGATCGCAATTTAAAAGACGTCATGATTTTAAATTTCTCGCCGTTCCGCTCGGCGTGACGCTTCGTTTCTCCCCCGCTGAAGCAGGGAAGGTGGTGGGTGGGGACGTCAAGGTGGAGGTGACGTCACGGTTCTGAATAGAGCGCCTTTGCTCTATATAAATTATTATATTTATATTTTAAATGATGGGACGATCTGGATTTTTTAAATGTATATTTTAACTTTTGGATATTTTAATTTAATGGATATTTTAAATGATGGAACAATGAAACAATGGAATGAGGATGATGGAATTAAGCATATGGTCATTTTAAATTGCAAATTAGCGCGCGGGAAGTTAGCGGTAGGCCCGGGTTCGATTCCCGCCACTGCCAAAACTGCCGCCGAGTTTACGTGGAATACGATCACGTTAAATATGTGGGTCCGTAAGTCCTTCCGAGAGGTTGGTGGTAGGGGAAGGAGGATACGGCCCCTGTGGATGCCTCCCCCACTGGGTTCCCGTCTAAATTGGGTGAATATGTAGAAAGTTATGGAGATTGTCGCGGAGGGCGCGGCAGCCCAGTGGTTAGCGCGCGGGAATTGCACTCAGTAGGCCCGGGTTCGATTCCCGCCACTGCCAAAACTTACGCCACGTTCACGCAGAGTACGATCACGTTAAACATGTGGGTTCGTGAGTCCTTCCGAGAGGTTGGTGGTAGGGGAAGGAGGGTACGGTCTAAATTGGGTGAATAAAAAGAAAGTTATGGAGATTGTCGCGGAGGGCGAAGTAGCCCAGTGGTTAGCGCGCGGGAATTGCACGCGGTAGGCCCGGGTTCGATTTCCGCCACTGACATGGAGTACGATCACGTTAAACATATGGGTCCGTATGTTTTTCCGAGAGGTTGGTGGTAGGGGAAGGAGGGTACGTTCCCTGTGGATGCCTCCCCCACTGGGTTCCGGTCTAAATTGGGTGGCACATCCTGGCCGTCCAACCAGTTACCAGGCCCGGGTTCGATTCCCAAAATTGCCGCCGTGTTTACGCGGAGTACGAGCACGTTAAACATGTGGGTCCGTGAGTCCTTCCGAGAAGTTGGTGGTAGGGGAAGGAGGGTACGGTCTAAATTGGATGAATAAAAAGAAAGTTATGGAGATTGTCGCGTAGGGCAAAGTAGCCCAATGGTTAGCGCGCGGAAATTGCACTCGGTAGGCCCGGGTTCGATTCCCAAAATTGCCGCCGTGTTTACGCGGAGTACGATCACGTTAAACATGTGGGTCTGTAAGTCCTTCCGAGAGGTTGGTGGTAGGGGAAGAAGGGTACGGTCCCTGTGGATGCTTCTCCCACTTGGTTCCGGTCTAAATTGGGTGAATAAAAAATAAGTTATGAAGAATATCGCGGAGGGTGAAGTACCCCAGTGATTAGTGCGCGGGATTTGCACTTGGTAGGCCCGGGTTCGATTCCCAAAATTGCCGAATAAAAATAAAGTTATGGAGATTGTCGCGGATGGCACGGTAGCCCAGTGGTTAGCGCGCGGGAATTTCACTCGGTAGGCCCGGGTTCGATTCCCGCCATTGCCAAAACTGCAGCCGTGTTCACGCGGAGTATGATCACGTTAAACGTGTAGGACTGCAAGTCCTTCCGAGAGGTTTGTGGTAGGGGAAGGAGGGTACGGTCTCTTTGGATGCCTCCCCCATTGGGTTCCGGTCTAAATTGTGTGGCACTTCCTGGCCTTCCAAGCAGTTACCTTACACCTTTCTGGTAGGTCGCGCCAACGAGTTTGCCACGGTCAGAATTTTCAAGGGTAGCGAACAGGCTGGTCGCCAAAGGCGGCTAGTCGTAAATAAATTCGAGGTTTAGCAATTTGTGACCCCCACACACTTTATATATTTATTATTATTATGTAAGTTACAGTGTTGGGAAAAAGGGATATAAGTTTATATATTATGGAGATTTTATTTGCTCTTATATTTTAATCAATTGCCATTAAGTAGAATTTTACAAACTGTTCAATATCGGTTTACACTTTTTTTTAAATATTTTATGAAGAGTTTACTTATTTTTATTTCTGGAGAATATTATTAATTACAAAATCTACAAGGTGAAATTTAAAATATATATTTTTTACTAATTCCCCCGTGGTGAAGGGGCATCTACGCACCACGTCCACAAGACCCTCCAGGGTATTCCATGGCGAAGGGGAGAAGAATTGCAGCTTCACTTTTATAGAAGCATCTAGAAGGACGGAAGTCTAACTTGGCTTCGGCATGACAACATCCATGCCCGCTGGCGGGATTCGAATCCACAACCCGGCAATTCAGCGATCAGACGGAAACGCATGCCCCTGACCGCTCGACCACCGGATCGGCAAAATATATCTTAAATTATTAAATAGAATTCCGCATGCGCATGCTTGAAAGTTATTGTGAAAGTGAAATTTATTTATTTATTTTCGTATACAGAAAAAAATCATTTCTTTATCTTCTATTTCATCTGTTGCTGTCAACAGAAAATATTTGAATTTTAAATTTGGGGGACAAATATAATGATAGTACTGCTGTGGAAAGGAATCATGGTGTGAGACCAAACCAATTAAGTATTTTTAAACAATCATAAGACAGGTCTTTTAGGATAAGAAAATTGTGAGGCTTAAATAAAGGTTAACAATGGAAGCTTCTCTATGTGTTTGAGTGTTGAAAACCCAGACCACACGACAGACCCGAAGGCTTACTGTTGCTGAGTGTATGGCCGGGATCTGCTGCTCTACGTGTTGTTGAGACCCTGACCGTCCGACCTACCAGAAAGGTGCAAGGTAACTGTTCGGACTGTCGGAAAGTGCCACCCAATTTAAACCGGAACCCTGTGGTGAAAGCATCCACAGGGACCGTACCCTCCTTCCCCTACCACCAACCTCTCGGAAGGACTTACGGACCCACATGTTTACCATGATCGTACTCCGTAAATAAAATTTTACTACAGTAAAATAAAATAAAAATAATGATTAAGCGTAAATTAAAGACACAAATCATAGATTAAAAGGTCATTTAATCAAATTAAACCACCCTATAAGACGTTCAAATATTAAAAGGTCAGAGCGCTTTCAGGGATCCCCATACCCTTCATCAGTGGCTATATGAAAAATTACCTTGGAAACAAGCTCATATATACACCAAATCGTCAGACAAAATTTGCGTAAATCAGCTACGGAATAATGACAATTAAATATTATTAAAAAACAAGCTATTAAAGACTAAACAATTACAAAATTACAATAAAATATGTGCTATAAACGGGAGATTTAAATTTAAACAAGTTTAATCAAATGAAACCATCCTGTAAGACGTACAAATATTAAAAGGCCAGAGCGCTTTCGGGCATCACCATACCCTTCATCAGTAGCTATATGCACATTTAGCAAACTTTGATTTATGCAAATTTGGTCTGCCGATTTGGTCTATATATAAGCTTGTTTCCACGGTAAATCTTTATATAGTCACATATGAAGGATATGGTGATGCCCGAAAGAGCTCTGGTCTTTTAATATTTGTACGTCTTATAGGATGGTTTTATTTGATTAAATGACCTTTTAATCTATGATTTGTGTCAATAGTTTATGCTTAAATATTGAAGTAGAGGTTGTACCACTTTAATTAATAAATGGCTATAAAAAATAACGATTTAATGCATGCAACAGACTTTACAATGCTTCTAATAATAATTTAAACAAGCAGGCTAGATGTATGATCTGATCATACTGCTAAGAGTGCAATTGCTTTTTGGTTAAAGACACTTGAACATTATGATCAATTACTTTAATTTAGAACAAAAAATGTTGTAGTATTTAGTGGTGTAAAATGTAAGAATATATATAAAGCAAAAAACTAATATCATCATACAAGTACTAATATAACATTATTAACAATGACCATATTACAATTTGCCTTATATTCTCAATGTTAATTTAATTCATATATACTAAAGCTATTTAGAAAAATTAAAAAGGCAAATTAATGCGCACAATTTCTTTGTACATTTTGATAGTAGACAAATAAAAATTATTGGATTACAATTGTTTAAAGTCGTTATGATCCCTCAAAATCAGGTAAGGAACAGTGTATATTAGTCCGAAGATCAAATACAGATGTACTACAGTTGTATTTGATCTATCAACTAAAACACACTGAATCTCCTTGCCAGATCATAAGGGCCTTGAAACATAACATTTGAAGTCCAAAAAATGCTACATAACTGCTATTAAGAATGTACACAAAACTGACATTCTCACAAACAGCAGTTATATCCATTGTGAATTAATGAGAGTTAACAGCCGGACTGATTCACTTTGGGTAAAATATATTAGAAAAACATTATAGATAATTACACAAACACATTTCATGTATAACAAGAAAGATTCATCATACCTAAAGCATTGATTATGAAACACTTCCCCACTGAAATGCCATTTTGTTTAAACATCTTTAAGATACATTCAGCTTTGATATATTTTAAATTATCACATTACTAAAATAATTTATTATATTTGAAAACTTAAAACTTCATTGAAAAAAATTATTCAAATGATATCATCGAAATATAAGTCGTCTGGCTCTCTGTGTTAAAGCTGTGCATATTTCATTCATACATTTTTATTACAGACTCCAGAATTAAATAATTTTGAGTGAAAAAATTCAGCAACTCTTATACAACTCATCTTACAGTCACTTGTTTACATTCTGCATTCATTAAAATTAGGTTTTGTTGTAGAAATAATCAAAGTTTGATGATTATTTAAACTAAAACATATTGTAACTGCAATGGCAAAGAATATAGATGCACAGAAAATACGCAAAAATATAGCGATTTTAGGCCTGATGCAACGCTAAATATAAATTTAAAATAATTTTAAAGGTCATAATTTTTACACTGGGAAAGAAAGACGGTTGCCATATTTTATTTTGGAATGGGTCGAGTGATCTCTTCATATTACATGGATGTAATTATTATTTTAATTTTCATTTAAAAAACCTACCGAAAATATTTTGCTGAATTATTTTATATATATTCCATGGTATAATTTGAATATTTTCTTAAATGTTCGAAGCAATTTGTGAATTTTAACTCTGCTTTAAAAATGTTCAAAAAATCAGGTCCCATAGGGTTCAATGTATTTCATTCCTTTGACCCAAGTTCAATCTAAAACTAATTTGATATTGTCCATTTACATTCCCGTATGTCCCACAGACCGTCTCAACCACATACTAAATTTCCATTTTGATAAAGTTATTTTTACGGCAGTTATCTTGCGAACGGGCAAACAGGCAGACAGAATGAACAAAGTCATAAACACATTTCAACTAAGTTGTAATGTGTTAAAGATGGCAATTAGGAGTGAAATTATGAATATGAGAACTTCTTCGATAGATGTATATCTTAATATAAAAAAAACGTGGCAATGATGCGTAGTTTACTTAAAGTAAATCAGCCCGACTGTGAAAACTCATTAATTTCATAATAAATATAACAACTGTTTGTGTGAGTGCCATTTTAGTTTGCATTCTTAATAGCAGTTATGTAAAACTTTGGTGACTGCAAATGTTTCAAGTCTTTATGATTTGGTAATACGTTTCTGTTTTGGAGCGATGTATTCCAAAGTACCACCTAAGTAAACACGTGATATATTTGGACAGGGAGGTAACATTTACGCTCACGTTTAAGAGATTATTTTGGAGCAGCTGAAAGTAAATAAGTTAACCATATGCTCACACATCATGTAAAAAAGTATTTTGAAACGAGAGAGATTGGTTCAATTATCTTCCTAAAGATCATATCAATCACCTGGCATACCCTGCTTATTATTTGGGATAGGATTTTTATGTGATTTTGACAACACGAAATCATTATTCTTGTAAACTTAAATGGGGGCATATAATTAGTTACTTACACGTATTGTTCTTTGGAAAAGTAAAGTTATAATGTCAATATAATAATATGTATTTTTATTAATGTGAATATAATGATATGATTTTTTAATAATGTGAATATAGTAATATGAACATCAAATCCTGCTCTCCCCCCGTCAATTATAAAGGATTCTATACTGGGGAGAACAAACCTGTGGGCTGTGCTAAACGTTAAATGTAATAAATAGTTATAATATGTAAACCCTTTAAAATACCATTTCAAATTGTTTCGCGCCTCATTATAAACTTGTAGGGCTTCGAAAAATAATAGTTCCCCCTCTGAATTCCGATCATTTTCAGTTAAATAAATTTAAATTACATTTTTATTTTATAAGATACTATTTTTTTACCAAATATATTAATATTAGAAATACCTCTGAAACGTATTATATAAATGATAAAATTGATAAAATGTAACGACATGTAAATATCTGGAGTTTATTTCTACTTGACTTTCTCTTACATTTATACACCGTAGTGCTTGGTTCTACTTGTTTCGTAAACATTTACAAAGTTGAAAAAATATGTACCTATTTCACATGTAGTAACCAAGTTATTCACATAATTTCTTTAAAAATGTGTATATATATATATATATATATATATATATATATATATATATATATACATATATATATATATATATATATATATATATATATATACATATATATATATATATATATATATATATATATAAGGATATAAACAAGAAGAAAAAATAAGCGAGAACAGGAGTGACCATATGATTTGCATAGAATGGCTGGGGTGGATTGCGACACCCGTTTCCCGCTTAAAGCAGCTTTTACGACCCGGGCAACGCTCACGGCACCAATGTAACTCAATGGTCAATCTCCCACATGTGCAAAGACAGAAGCACCCGAACGGACAAAAGAGCAAAGATGGAACCAAGCATGGAAGAGATACACCTTACTATCCAGCATGAAAACACAACATTTTATAAGGGAAAGTCGCACATGCGCGAAAAGACTTCAAGATGATAGGATCGCAGATATGAAAATATATATGATTAAGAATTCTCATTTAGAATCAAACAATGTACAATTTCTTTCTTTGAAAAAGGAATAGTAATAATGTTGTAAAAAATATCTAGGGTAATTTCTTTTTAATGCATCATTTATTATTTTATTACATTCATGAATGCAGTCTTTTTTAAAAGTACTGTAGTTTCTGTTTCTTCTGAAGTACCCGATAATAATATTTCTGAATATATTTTTAGTGAGGTTTGAATTCCAATCAATAATATTATTAATTTTGATATTGTATGAATTTCTCTTGTCGTGTATGGTTGTATAAATTCCATACTGTTGGTGCTTTCTTATTGACAAATCCAGGAAGTCTGTCGATCCATCCTCATTGATCGGGTTTTCAATTAAGTCCAATTCCCTTGGGTAGAATGCAAAATCTATGTCAGGGGTGTTTGCATAACCCCCTAATATCACATCGTCAACATAACGGAAATAAGGTATTTCCGATAATAGATGGGTTCCTCTTTCATATTTGGATAGATAAATATCCGCCAATATTGATGAGCATGCACCACCCATGGGTATGCCTTTGACCTGTTTGTAGAAATGCATACCGTCATATAGTATGTTTTCATTTAAAACCAACTCAATCAAATCCAAATATCTTCTGAGAGTTATATATGGTTTTAAATTATACTCTTCATGTAATTCTTTCAAGATCATTTGTAGGTTTGTTAAATCGATGTTATTAAACAGATCCCTGAAATCGTAGCTTCTGAAGTTTAAATCTTTATGGCAAAATTTCAGTCGGTCTATCAATTCTTGTCCGTTTTTTAACATTATGGAGTTTTGCTTCTTAATATCAGTCATAACATATTGGAGTAATTTCAGAAGTTTTTTATTTGCATGTTCTAGGTATGATCCGCATCCCACTGTTACAGTACGGAACTTGACTGGCTGTTTGTGTAACTTGGGAATGAGGATCAAGTATGGAAATTTTACTGATTTAATATCCATACCAATTCTTTTATACAGTGCTTTTATTCTATTAGTGATGATTGATTCGTTACTAGGAATTAATGTATACATGGCACAATCCTTATAGCATTGTGTTAAAGTATCGACATAGAATTTTTTACACGTGAATGCAAAATTCGATACGATTTTGTCGGTGTATGTCAATACGAATTCTTCATTAAAATGTTTGATTGAAAACGGAAATTGAGAACTCCCAGAATCCTTGTTTCTTCTCGGGTAGAATTGGCAAAAAGCACTGTAAAAGGCATATTTCCATGCGTTAAAAGTTTGTACAGGTATACTGTGTTTGACAGCCATTTTGTATATGAAGGTTTCCAGATCGTAATTAAATTCATTATAAATATCATTATATTCTTGTATTCGGTACTTAGTACCAAGTTGTAATAAGTTTTTGAGTTTATTATCTTTTATAAAATCTAAGTTTCCAGTAATTATATGCTTGTGGTAGGGATCACAATGTATATTTTTATGACATTGACAGGATTCAATATTAAATGAAGACACGGTTTTACATAATTTATTGTAGTTGAATAATCTTCTACCGTTGGTTCTTACAAAGCGATAGGATATCTTAATATTTAGATTAGGCAAAGGAAGACGTTCTTCTATATTATGTAATATTTGGTTGAATGGAATATTTTCGAACATTTTATTCTTAAATGTTGTGATAAAAAATTCTTTTGATTTGTTTATTTGATATTTTGGTTCAAGTGCTACATTATATTTTGCGGCTCTGAGTTTAATTAAATCCAGAATGATGTCTATATTAGTGTTTGTATCTTCTGTATTGCAGTTATTTTCACTTAAATTGAAATTTATAATAAAATTCCATATACGTTGTAAGTATATGATTTTGATACTGTTGGCTATATTCTTGATCCATCCGAATTTCACTGTTATTTCTGTCTTTATGAAGGCTGAGATTTTTTCTTCTGTTTTGATATAATTAAATTGTTGCTTTTTATTTCCTCTTTGGTGTCTATAAGTTTTCTTAGGTATTGAATTGTCTAAGAGAGGGTATGCTTTACTATTCCTGCACAACGTATATTGAATTTTATTATAAATTTCAATTTAAGTGAAAATAACTGCAATACAGAAGATACAAACACTAATATAGACATCATTCTGGATTTAATTAAACTCAGAGCCGCAAAATATAATGTAGCACTTGAACCAAAATATCAAATAAACAAATCAAAAGAATTTTTTATCACAACATTTAAGAATAAAATGTTCGAAAATATTCCATTCAACCAAATATTACATAATATAGAAGAACGTCTTCCTTTGCCTAATCTAAATATTAAGATATCCTATCGCTTTGTAAGAACCAACGGTAGAAGATTATTCAACTACAATAAATTATGTAAAACCGTGTCTTCATTTAATATTGAATCCTGTCAATGTCATAAAAATATACATTGTGATCCCTACCACAAGCATATAATTACTGGAAACTTAGATTTTATAAAAGATAATAAACTCAAAAACTTATTACAACTTGGTACTAAGTACCGAATACAAGAATATAATGATATTTATAATGAATTTAATTACGATCTGGAAACCTTCATATACAAAATGGCTGTCAAACACAGTATACCTGTACAAACTTTTAACGCATGGAAATATGCCTTTTACAGTGCTTTTTGCCAATTCTACCCGAGAAGAAACAAGGATTCTGGGAGTTCTCAATTTCCGTTTTCAATCAAACATTTTAATGAAGAATTCGTATTGACATACACCGACAAAATCGTATCGAATTTTGCATTCACGTGTAAAAAATTCTATGTCGATACTTTAACACAATGCTATAAGGATTGTGCCATGTATACATTGATTCCTAGTAACGAATCAATCATCACTAATAGAATAAAAGCACTGTATAAAAGAATTGGTATGGATATTAAATCAGTAAAATTTCCATACTTGATCCTCATTCCCAAGTTACACAAACAGCCAGTCAAGTTCCGTACTGTAACAGTGGGATGCGGATCATACCTAGAACATGCAAATAAAAAACTTCTGAAATTACTCCAATATGTTATGACTGATATTAAGAAGCAAAACTCCATAATGTTAAAAAACGGACAAGAATTGATAGACCGACTGAAATTTTGCCATAAAGATTTAAACTTCAGAAGCTACGATTTCAGGGATCTGTTTAATAACATCGATTTAACAAACCTACAAATGATCTTGAAAGAATTACATGAAGAGTATAATTTAAAACCATATATAACTCTCAGAAGATATTTGGATTTGATTGAGTTGGTTTTAAATGAAAACATACTATATGACGGTATGCATTTCTACAAACAGGTCAAAGGCATACCCATGGGTGGTGCATGCTCATCAATATTGGCGGATATTTATCTATCCAAATATGAAAGAGGAACCCATCTATTATCGGAAATACCTTATTTCCGTTATGTTGACGATGTGATATTAGGGGGTTATGCAAACACCCCTGACATAGATTTTGCATTCTACCCAAGGGAATTGGACTTAATTGAAAACCCGATCAATGAGGATGGATCGACAGACTTCCTGGATTTGTCAATAAGAAAGCACCAACAGTATGGAATTTATACAACCATACACGACAAGAGAAATTCATACAATATCAAAATTAATAATATTATTGATTGGAATTCAAACCTCACTAAAAATATATTCAGAAATATTATTATCGGGTACTTCAGAAGAAACAGAAACTACAGTACTTTTAAAAAAGACTGCATTCATGAATGTAATAAAATAATAAATGATGCATTAAAAAGAAATTACCCTAGATATTTTTTACAACATTATTACTATTCCTTTTTCAAAGAAAGAAATTGTACATTGTTTGATTCTAAATGAGAATTCTTAATCATATATATTTTCATATCTGCGATCCTATCATCTTGAAGTCTTTTCGCGCATGTGCGACTTTCCCTTATAAAATGTTGTGTTTTCATGCTGGATAGTAAGGTGTATCTCTTCCATGCTTGGTTCCATCTTTGCTCTTTTGTCCGTTCGGGTGCTTCTGTCTTTGCACATGTGGGAGATTGACCATTGAGTTACATTGGTGCCGTGAGCGTTGCCCGGGTCGTAAAAGCTGCTTTAAGCGGGAAAGGGGTGTCGCAATCCACCCCAGCCATTCTATGCAAATCATATGGTCACTCCTGTTCTCGCTTATTTTTTCTTCTTGTTTATATCCTTGTATTCCACTCTGGATGCAGAGCTGCTATGCGCCACATCCTCTGTAAGGTTTCTGTTTTCTCCTTTACTTAAATAGGAGTTCCGTTCGTGATATACTTATTTTTATATGTATATATATATATATATATATATACATATATATATATATATATATAACTATATATATATATAACTTTTCACAGTTCTTATTGTTATCTTAAACTGAATAATACTTTTCAGAGTATAGCAGTACTACAATAAATAATGCTCATTTTGTAAACGCAGAATACATTACAATGAATGCTTAAATGAATTAATTTTTTACTTAATTTGTATGATGTTATTGTTTTGTGTTATTTTAAATATTTATAAAAATATAATATTAGTATTTTACTCTAAATTGCAAATATATTTATATATATTTCTTTTTAATTGTAGGTAAGAAGAATTTACATTTATTGCTCATATCATAAGGTAAAACTTTCTGTTCATTTATACATATTTTGTTTCTCCGAAGTTAGCTCATTTTATATGAATGTGGTAATAAGAATTGTTTGTATTTAAATATGTATAGATACAATTTATAATAAATTAAATACATTAAATTTTCTATATTTAATTCTCACGATTTTATTTCGTTGTGATTAATGATAGCAAACACAATAAGCCACTTTCTAAATAACTAAAAGCTGACAGCTGCTACCTAAAATTCAATGAAAGGTAAAAAGTTATTTTTTGAGTCTTTACTAAAAAAAATCTATTTACTTTATTATAATAAAGTAAATAGAAAAACATTTTTATTTACTTGAAAACTTTAATTTTTATTCATTTCTAAATCATTCCAAATATTATAACATTCCAAAAGAAATATGTCAATTACATCATTAATTTAAGATTTGGTATCGGACGATTCGATAATGCGAATATAAAATTCGTTACTAGGTTATCCCTATTTTATATAATAAGAGATGCTATCTGTCCGTCCTTTCTGTAGAGGAAAATATAATCTTCGAATAGCCACCAAATGCGATATCGTGTTTGCTAAACTTCTGGTACCATATGCAGAGTCCACTTCGACTATAAGAGCTTGCAATTTCGTCTCAGTAGCTCAACGGTAGATTGTAGTCTGGCCAGTTCGTTGATCCAGGGTTCGATACCCGGTTGAGGTAGCAAGGCTCTTTACAATGGCGCCCGAACAAATCAACCATGGGGGTTAGTGCAAAGAAGTCGGAGAACTGAAAGTGACTCTAGCGCGGATTCAGTGAACTCTGGAATATTGAGCCATTGAAATGATAACTACCAAGCAGGATACTAACCTAAATGAAAATTGTAGTAGCAGGAGGCTAACTTGAGGTAAAAATAGCAGGAGGTCAGTCAAATTGTCAGTTGTCCGCTAATCTGACATTCGAGGGTGGAGAATGCAGAGTCAACTTCGACTAGAACATTTTGCATTTTTGTCCCAGTAGTTCAACATTAGAGCGTCGTCCGGCCAGTTCGGAGATCTACTGTTCGTTTCCCGGTTGGTGAAATAATGCTCTTTACACATAGACATAGGCGAGCTTTTTTAAAAATTTGAATTATTTTTTCAGTTATTTAAAGCATGAGTTTTACAGTAATCGGAACTTAGCGATCGAAAATATTATCACAAAATTTCCATTTCGATATCATTGGAAATATTGAAGTACGGTCTTTCAGGTGATCTTCGAATCCTAAGGCAATTCCTCCTTTTCGCATACGCTTACCAAAGAGTTCTTTTTTCAGTGGCAGTGGGCGTTTGTGCGCATACCTGTCTGATTATTGCTCACGACTACACATGCATTGAAACGAAATTATTTGGATTGAAACGGAAGGATTTGGATTGAAACGAAAGTTCAGTGGCAGTGGGCGTTTGTGCGCATACCTGTTTGATTATTCCTCACGACTACACATGCATTGAAACGAAATGATTTGGATTGAAACGAAAGGATTTGGATTGAAACGAAAGGATTAGGATTGAAACGAAAGGATTAGGATTGAAGCGAAATGAGTTGGGTTGAAATGAAAGGATTTGGATTTAAACAAGAAAATGTGGATTGGAACAAAAATTGGGAATGGTTTTGGTTCACTTTATACATCAGTTTTTCACTGTGAATGAAATAAACCCAATGCCGTATGCAGGGAAAATCCTTTTCTACCCATATCAGATTTTTGATTAGATGAAAAAATAAAGTACTTAATATTTCAAAAGAAATGGTAGTAAATAACATTCTATAATGTGCACTAGCTAACAAATCAAACCCCATGAAGAGTTTGTAAATAAATGCATGATCAGTGGGAGTTTGAGAGGGTCGAACTAATCAAGGCCATTTTAGAAACTTGTATAAAATATCCTAGTATAAAATATCCTGTACTTACTAAATACATTATACATGCGATTCATATTAAATTCTGATTAAACCAGAATAATCTATAAAGTGAAACCATTTCACTGTCATGTATTCATAATCCCCACCACGTAAAATGTTTCTTAAACAGTCTAGTCTTTGAGCAGGACTAGTAACTATTTGTGATCAGTACGGCACGTTTCTTAATGATTATCTTCTATTTTTTATTTATAATATATATTTTATGGCCATCATTTTGAAGTTCTATTGTAACATGATTTTACAAAATTTCAAATACTAACTAATGCTTTTTGAAAAATTAATTATTTTCAAGTTTTCTTTAAAATGATTAAAGTCTGTGATTGGAGGTATATGACTAGAATTAGAGTTTTACGGATGATATGAACACTTTGAACATTTATTGCTCCGAACTTAATCGATAAAAATCTAAGCGATTTATACTTGTTTTCCCAGAAATGGGGTATTTATGAATATAAAAAATAATAATTCCTCCTCTTCATCAAGTAATTGATAGTGTAAGTGTAGTAATGTTAATTTAATTTGTCCTTTTTATACCATTGTTTGAAGTATTGATATTGATGTACAGTATCTGCTTCAATGGTTTTTGCATATGCTTTTCATCACTTTATGCCAGATATATAGTAGATATACGACTCGTAAATGTATTGGATGTTTTTAATTTAAATTAAAGAGATATAGAGTTTTTTACTGTAAAATTTATCCTAATATTCTGTGACTTCTTGTAACTTCTTTTCAATTTGATTTTTTTCATACTTTTGTATTCCTTTATATAGCAATGTATCGGCTACCGGGAGTGTTGTCGCGACATAAAGCTTGCTTAACCGGGGAGTGGGGGTCATAACCCCTTCGGCCAATTTTTGGTACATTGCTTCCATGTCCATTATCTTCCATTATGGCATGTATATATATATATATATATATATATATACTATATACTATATATATATATATATATATATATATATATATATATACTATATACCATATATTTATTGTGAACTCTCATTAAGATGGACTGTCAAAGGCCAACAAACATTTATTGTCCGTCATAGCGAGTGCCTATAATAATAGGAGTCCATACATCTGAAGTACTTATTTTGTAAATTATCAATGGAAATATATTTTCCTAAACATTATGTAACTTATGCTATAATAAAAAATATAAATCAAGAAAAAATAACGAAAAATAGGAAAAATCAATTAAAAAAGAAAAATAAAGGCAATTTTAATTAAAAATATTATTTATACATAATATTTGAAGAATAAAGTATTCTCCATTTGTTTTTTTTGAGAAATCGATCTTATTTCTATGTCAATCTCAATCTTAGCCAATTGTTCACAAGTACTATCTGGTACACTCACATATCAATGAATTCTCGCACATTCGGTGGAGGAATTTCTTCTTATTTTTCTATATCACTTAATGTTCCAGTCGTTTCTCATGTTACGTCATTTGCCTCCTTTGTCCAGTCCTGGTATGTGTATTTGTCAACAATTATGACATCATCGCCAAAACTTGCAAAACTATTGGGGTCTATTTTTGACGGAACCTCACATCCCACAGATAGTACTTCTTGAAGTAATACCTGAAGTGAATCTATGTCGTAACCAATCTTATCCGACGATGCTCCACTCCCTTTATCGAATCCTGCATATCGAAGCATTGCATGCCTCAAGCAATTTGAAATTATGGTCGCTGGAACTATAGTTCAGGATCGCTATATCAACTACATGGATTGAAGCACATTGACGTCTGAGCTTTTTGATGCTTCAATGAAATTGATCAAATGCCCCAGAAGCATTCGACGATAATGCACTTTTAACGACTTTATGAGCCCTTGGCCCATTGGTTACAAGACACTTACCGTTGGTAGGAAAGAATAACAGTTTCACCGATTTCAGTCTATGTATTTCTAGGGGATGGGCCGGACAGGTATCCACAAATGTTAGCACTTGTCTGTTTTTTTTTTAAGAAACGCCTATCTAAATTCCTACTTTTCAAGTAATTATATCGTCATCCATGCTTTAGAGTTGGCTTCATATTTTGTGGAAAGACTTTTAACTCTTTTAAAGCATCGTGACTTTATTGATTTTCAGAAGTAGCAGTTTTCTTAAACCATCCATGTTAGCCCTTACAAGAGCACTAATGCGTAATTTGAAATGTTTGCCGCCGGTACACTTCCGGTGCCAGCCGGTCTCATCGGAAATGTAAACTTCGAGATGGTTGATCCTTATATAAAAAAATCCAGTTTCATCAATGTTGAAAATGTTTATGTAATCGCAGTCCTTGATAAGGCATGGCAAAGCTTATTTCCATTATTTCACATCTTTAGCTGAAATATTGCCGGCTTCACCGCTCACTGTTCTAAAAACTAGACCATGGAATTCTTGAACCGCGTCAACCATCCCCTGCCTTCAGCGAAAAATTCAATCTTGGCCATTTCTGTTGACTTTACTTTTAAAAAAAGGCCATTAATTGCGGCATTTTTAGAGCACAATTGTTTGAAGCACTGAAGCAATACAGTTTCCAGTTCAGGGTAGCCCGTTTTTCTGATTTTCATTCGTAAACAACCCAAGGAAACTCCAGATTCAAAGATTTCCATAGTTTTTGTTTTCGTTTCAGCCATATTGAGCTCACGGTATAACATTTAAATCCAATCTCTTTGACCAGATCAGTTTGTTTGGATCCACTTTCAAATCTTTTGATGATTTTCACCTTCTTCTTCAAAGTTGATGAAATTTTCTTATTTGAAACTGTGAGACCAGAAATAGATCTCACACTAGTTATTGTGAGACACTTTTATGTACATTATTTATTGTGTCTGAAACATCGGACAATACCTCCAGTCTCAATGACGCCAGTATTTACGACACGCGGACCCAAAGCTCAGCTAAAATCCTAAATTTAGGGGTATCAAGACAAGAAGGGGTCGAAGGACTAAGAAAATATAAAGAACTATATTGGATAAAAAGACTGACCGATGGAGAAGTTGCTTGTGGCGTTGCTGTGAAGGCTGCCATTAAAAGAAAAGGATGAGTATCAGTCCTGAGGCAAAAAGAACCACAACCTGCGACATAAGAACGAGTATTATACTTACAGAAAATACATAGATATGTAGACTACGTGTGTGACATAAGATGTAGAGAACGACTTTGACTTCCAGAGAGATATGACTTAGACTTCGAGAGAGATGACAGTATGCCTTTCACAAAAATGACAATGTCCAGATTACAGACTCCAGAAGTATTTCATATTAACACCTGGACAACAGTACAATATGATCGGCGAATTACGAGTGGGTGAATTACACTTCGAGTTAATTTCAGCAATATGAGCGACATTAAGTACGTGCTGGTGACAAAGTCCAAAACAGACTTGAAGGCATGTGTTCCTCAAATATGGTACCAGATCTTAAATAATTTGAGGTATTTTTATAATGGTCTCACATTGTCTCTCTCCGCCGAAATAATATGAATAATCGTGTAATTAATTCAATAAGTATTCTATGTTGTCAAAAAGTTGTTTTATTGTTAAAGTTAAAAAATGGTGCGATTAATTTAGTATTATATAAATTAATATTCTTTTTCAGAACTCGCGCAAAAGATAAATAATTGGAGGGTTATCAGCGGCAAACAACGCAATGTATGAATTAATAATGAGTTCCATGAGTACGATCAATTTACGGCCATGTTAATAATATTTTGAAAATAATATATTTAAATTACAACTTTAAATATATTTTTTATTAGTGCACAACAGAAAATGTAGCCATAGCAGAAAAAAACGTGTTTTCCGGTGCGTGTGTGTGTGTGAGGTTTATCAATAAACGTCTGTAACAGATAATATTCCACGGTTTCTTTCACCAATAGAAATCACGTGGTTGCTTTGTTACTTGTTCCCATCATCCCCTACTATAGTGTCCTGCCCAATTTTTCTGCGAGTGTTTCTAATTGGTGAAAACTTTTGTTCTACCCCGCTTTAGTCATGAATTGATTGACAGCGCTAAAAAGGTCATCAATCAATACAACCCTAAGGTGTCACGGCGATGATTAAAACTTTCATTTTTGAAAAATTTGCAATCATAAAGACAAACATAAGAAAAAAAAAGACGCACCATACGCCGGATTGACAACCTTCTTTCCGTGACGAAAACAAAATGTCAGTTGAATTGAAATTTTTTTCCAAAACATATCCTCTCCAAATAATACCTTTTCCAAAACATATGCTTTCAGAATTTTTTTTATCCATCTTAACGAATGAACGATGCATATTAAGCGATGTTTTATATCGTCTAATGTCCATAGACCTTAACCGGGGAATTCGTATTTGTACGTAATAACGAGAAATCGATCTTAACGGGTGACGTCTTAACGAGAGTTCGCTGTATAAACAAAATATTTTTTTTTGTCCGAGAGCGTTTTCGTTTTGATTATTTTACTCTAATTTTATTATAAATTATAAAAGATAGATAGAAACAATAAGCAAAAAAAAAAATGTTTCGTAGGGTATTTAGTTTTTAGATCAATAATTTGTTTTTGCAATAGTTGAAGAAAGATGAGCATTTTTGTTTATAAACATTTAATAATTATATCTCAAAAGCCATACGTGCTACCTATAAATAATAAAATATGTATTTTCATCAATTTAAAAGCCCTATAAGTGTATATTATTAGACATTGATTTGGGTTTTTAATTTTTGAAGTATATTGGTAATAATTTCGATATTTTAATATATTAAACTATTTTGATAAACATGGTTTTAATTTCAGCATTTTATCTTGCTATGGATAGTAAGTGATGAAAGCAGCCCTCTGAAAACCCAGCAGTGATATGTATTTGGAACTTTATAGAAGTTTTACTGTACAAGCCGATATTCACTTGGGGCGCAACAGCCCAATGGTTAGCACATGGGGATTGCACTCGGACGACCCGAGTTCGATTCCCGGTTTTTCTCAAACAGCCGCCGTGCTCACACGCTCCCCCCCCCCACTGGGTTCTGGTATAAATTGGGTAGCACTTCCCGGGCTTCCAAACAGATACATTACACCTTTGGGTAAGTTGGACTGTCTGGGTCGAAGAAGTAGACGTTTTTCACGCAAAACCACCCGGCTCCATCACACAACAGTCACCGCCGATTTTCATTCTGTTGCTGATATTCAACAGAAATTCCCCATAATTATACAAGCAAGCTATTATGTATGCAAAAAAAATGAACAAAAGAATAACATTTCAATATGTAATGAAATAAAGACCTAGATTCTTTTAAAACAGTTCATTATTCAAATCACGATTTAGATAAAAAGTCGATTTTCCGGTTCTCTAAAATTTTTATCCAAAGCACGTAATATACGCAAAGATCACTAATTTTCAAAATCTAGAAACAACAAGTGCTATAGTTATGCGTTTTGAAGTTTTGTAAGATATTTCATTTATATGTCAGAAAAATGCGTACGTAGTTGATGCATATAAAGTAAAGCACAAAGACTATTAATTTTCCTTTTGAAAAATAATATTTTCTTTAACCGGTTATTTCCTTTATTTCTAACATCAAGGGTTTTTCTCTCCGGTCGATGTTGCTAATTTACTTTCCGAAAACATTTATTTCATTTCTGATTAGATGCTGCGCATTTTCTTCAACCTTGTGTATTGGCATTTATATTTTAGTGTGTTTTAAGCAAAAATTTTGAATGATTATTTTTTTTTCACTTTGATCCATATATCAATTTTTTTGTTCAAATACTTTATACTGATTTAAATAAATTAAAGACGGAATCTTTAGATTTTAAAAGTCATTTAATAAACATCCTATAGACGTACATATAGATTAAAAGCCAGAGCGCTATCGGGCGTCACTATACCCTTCCTCAGTGGCATTATATGAAAATTGTACCAACAAGCATAAATACTATCAACACTGCCAGGAAAAAAATTGCATATTACAAATCGGCATCATTACAACCTATTTGCAATATGCAAATTTTTGCCTATCAGTGTGGATAGTATTTAAGCTTGTTGGTACGATTTTCATATAATGCCACTGAAAAAAGGTATAGTGATGCCCGAACGCGCTCTGGCTTTTAATATATATGTACGTCTATAGGATGTTCATTAAATGACTTTTGAAATCTAAAGATTCCGTCTTTAATTTATTTAAATCAATTTACAATTTTGATGTGTTATCACTCTAAGTACTTATGCTCCATTGAGACTGTTATGGTCACTTAGACAGAGTCTTACTCACATCTACATTTTCTTTTGGCAGAGATTGTTCTGCTTGTAACCGTTCTGTCTGTTTAATTGTAAAGCTAGTGGCTAATTTTCGACTTTGAAACCAGTTGATACTTTTATTCTTAGTTATATTCTGCTATACTGACAAATCACCATAGTTTTAGTTAATAAGTTATAGTACACATTTTAAATCTATGTATACCCATTTTAAATCTTACGCATGTTATACGCGTTATAAATTATGCCCATATGCGGCTTTAGTATATATTCTAGAAAATTAAGCAAATTTTTAAAATCATTTACAAATTTAACTCATTTTATTTTTAATCAAATCTATATTTTTAATAAATCTATTTCTCTATGTTTTATTAATTAGAGCTTAAGCATCTGCTATAAAATCCCCCTTGCTATTTTACTTGTCAAAAAAAACATTACTTGCGAAATGGTTGTTTTTTGGCAAATGCTATACGAAGTTCATGCACGTTAAGCTATAGCTGTCACAAAAGACATGCATGAATCACTCGCAAATACCAAAAAAGAATGAGAACCCATTATAAGTCGACCTTTATAGTTTCCGTAGTAGCAGTATACTTAAATAACATATTAGCTCAATGTAGCCTGTCTTGGGAATAGATCTCTGCGTACCATTCCAAAAAAATCTGATGTAGGCAGCACATATCTCTCCTTATATAATGCAATGAGTTTACTAATTTTACAGTAAAAAAATATGTTATTTTTATAATAGAGGCTTATATTCTTTCCAAGATATTGCATTTTCGTCAATCAGGCGTCATTTTCATTGATCATTTCATTGATTTTTATCCATTTGGCGAGGTTTTCGTTAATTTGGCAACATATAAAAAGACGTCAAGTTGGCGACATTCCGCCAAATTCGTCGCCAAAATCTCGCCAAGTGTTATGGACGGAGAAATAAGTTAATCGTATAGTAGATAAATGACTATCGGCATTCAAATACAAAAGTATTATTTAAAGTATATTTTTTCATGAATGGAATGAGCAATATCCACGAGTATGGTGACACCAAAGTTATCGCATGATATTAAATATAAAAAGTGAACATGTTTCTCAACAGTTAATATATTTTTTTTAATTTATGGAATTTGTTTATGAATGTATTTAAAAAATGTGCAATATTTCGAGAACGGTTCCTGCTAGTGTTCTAAAGTTTATGTCAATCGTTTTTCAAGGAAAACTTGCATAAAAAATATCTATTTGCGTAACTTTATTAAAATTTTTGATGTTTGCTGATTTTTTCAAAATTTCACTCGAAAATTTAGGGGGGTTCTAAACATTCGATTGAGTTCAGAAACAGTAGTCTTCCAGTATTCACGGATTGTACATATTGTACCAAATTTCATTCGAATGAATTCATTCGTTCGTGAGATATCGTCTTCACACACACACACACACACACACACACATCACCTAAACATATTCGATTCGTGGTCATGGATGCTTGAAATGTGATTTTGCGTCAAAAACACGAATTCGAATTTTCGACCTCGTTACAATACTTTCCTTATACATTATACAATGTATACAAGAAAAATAATAAACGAAGATTCAAGTTTTATAATTATATTGAAAAATATATACAGGGTGTCCAGAAAGTTCCAGAACGACGCAATATCTCGAGAAATACACTGCGGTTCAAAAAAACATGAAAACACATATTCAATATTTTTGGAAAAGCTATCCAACGATACCAAAATTGACTCTCCTGGGGAGAGGGGGGGTAGAACAACTTTAAAATTTTCAATGAGAAACCCCATTTTTGTTGCAGATTTGGATTCTCCAGAAAAAATTACATACATTTGACCTACGATTTTTGATTTTTGTGCCCACAAACGGCGCAATAATCGAGAAAAACGGAAATGGGGCACGTTTAAAAGTTACAGAAAAATGCACCTTGATCATGAGAGGCAAAGGGACTCATGTTAATCAAGCACACCGAAGAAAACAGAAAACTACTAAGTCCACGTCGTTGTTCCTGGATCGTGCTAAAAGTAGTTTTGAACCGTTTTCTAAACTGAAGTCTACAGTTGTCACTGAAGTGAACGGTTAGCGGGAGGAGGGGATCAATTTCAGCATCATTGGATAGTTTTTTTTAAGTATTGCACACCTAATTTTTTATTTTTCTATCCGAAGTGTATTTACCGAGACAATCCCATTTTTAAACATTTGTGCCCCACTTCCATTTTTCTTCGACAATTGCTAAGGATGGATCACAAATTGAAAGTTAGCCCAACATTAAGCTGGGGTAGAGGTCCAGCAGGATAAAATATTGTTGCCACACTGTTTGGGCATTAGAATAAATATAATTTCTTGTTCTGGAAAATACAGAAAGTTTTGAAACATCTGAAAGGAAAAAATTATTCTTTTGATGCTGTGTACGGAGAAATGGAAAAATGCATGTGAACGACTAAAGGCAATATTGAGAAAGGTGCCAGAACGGGATATGTATACCGTGGAGTGCGATGCAACATTCCACACGTCATGTCATGCTTTGCACAACATTATCCAGCAGCTGTTGTGGCAAGTTGTGCCACTCATCTGTCAGTGCACGGTAGAGGGTGTTCTTGAGTGTTGGAAGATATTTTCGACCAGCAAGTCGCTCCCCCCAAAGCATACAAAGCATTTTCAATGGGGTTTAGATCTGGAGAACGTGCTGGCCATACGAGGCATTGAATACCCTCGCTGCCTAGACAATCCTGAACAGAAAGTGTTCAATGACATGGTGCTTTGTCGTTCATGAAAACAAATTTATAACCGACAGCACCACGGAAACGGCGAACATGAGAAAGTAGAACTTCATAAATGTATCTATCGTTGGCCGGTCATAGTCGCAGTTGCAACAGCATGTAGGGGTGGGCGGCTATTGATCATGATGCCGGCCCATACCATGATACTTACTGCATGTCCGATATCAGCCCCTTTCCTGGATATTTTCTGGACGATTAACAGCACCTCTTTCACGCAAGATCATTTGGCGTCTACAATCCGATGACAGAATAAATCTACTCTCATCTGAGAATAGTATCAAGGCTAGTTCTGTTCGGTTCAATTGCGATGCTCACGACACTATTGCAAACTGGCGGTACGTTGAAGTCTGGACAATGGGACACACACAGCAGGTTTACGGGCATTTAGTCCTCCTCCTCCCAAATGTCTGGCTGCAGTTTTTCGGTTGATCCGTTGTCCTATGGTATATATATATATATATATATATATATATATATATATATATATATATATATATATATATATATATATATATATATACATATATATATATATACACATACATATATATATATATATAATATATATATATACATATATAATATATATATATATATATATATATATATATATATATATATATATATATATATATATATATATATATATATATATATATATATATATATATATAGGTAGGTAGGTAGGTGAATGATAGACGGACTGACAGACAGCCGAAGTAAGACAGACGATTTACGCATCGTATCTCTACATAAATACATCATTATTCTGATCAACCTATACAAGACACGAGCTGTCATTCATTATGCTGTCATCATCTGTCATCATATCACTACAAGAGTTTGAGTTATGTTTTGTCTAGTGATGAGAATATTGTGCAACTGTAATGTGATTGGTTCTGAGTCATTATCGCAAAGACATTTTGAAATATTTATATATAATGCGGGGAAGATTGATACTTAAAACTCAACGGCGAAATTTCACTCGTTTTTTTAAAAAAAACGCCATGAGCTATTAATTGGAAGTAGGTGAATAAGGACGGGGTCTCTCATATTGACTGTTCATCCAGTAAAAAATTCTAACAGAATGGGTAAAAGGTTCCAGGCATATTTCTTCTGACGTTCACATGGTTTGGAGGAGTCCATAATTAATTTATCAAAATGTTATTCTTTAACAGTTTTAAAATGAATGTTAAGTAAATCCAAACATGTAGTGATTGATACTTTATCAAACTGTTATTGTTGTTTAACAAATATAAAGCAAATAATATGTAAATCCAAACAAAGAGGGATTAATTATTCATCAGACTGTTGTTTTTGTTTAACAAACATAAAATGAATAACAAGTAAATCTAAACACCCAGTAAATGATCATTTATCAGACTGTTGGCTGTTTTTGTGTTGTTTAACAAATGTAAAAATCTCTTAAATTTATTAAGGATATATTATATAGTGGCAAGTGATATGCACAATTATTTTTAGACAGAAATATTAAGAATTTCCCTGTATTAGACTTATTTCATACAGTCATGCAAATTTTTTAAATAGCATCTCCATAATCGGAAGTGGTAAAATTTCATGAAGTCTCTTACCTCCTCCGGAATTTGATGCTGAATCCCTATCCGTAATTATCTGGGCTCAGTTTATTAGCAATCCCAAAGAATAAATGCCACAAGGAAAATGCAAATGTTTTAATTAGTACTGACATCTCTAAAACCGGAATCGGAAATCCTTAGTGAAACCTCTTATACAACTAAAATTTAATGTTGACTCCCTATTAGTTAACATCTAAGCTCAATCTAAAGCCGATTCTTAAAGAAAACAGACGTTTTAAGTTAAATTTTTAACCAGATGTAGTAAATAATCGGAAATTGAAATCCTTAGGGAATACTCTTATACTCCATGAGCCGATGCGAAATTCTTATCATCATCTACGCTCTACTTATAGCAGATTCTAAGAAATAGATGTTTCATAGAAAATGAAAATTTTTGAACCGAAATTTGAAAAATCATGGAAGTGGACATTTTTATTAAACACCCCAACACCTTCATAATTTGATGCCGGGACCAAATTAGTCGTATTTTAATCAATACATATAGCTACTTCTCAGAAATAGATGTTTTAAGAAAACTTTTTGAGCTGGGAGTGGGTAAACACCGTAAGTATAAATCCTTAATGAACTCTTCAATTCCTTACAGAATTCCATACTGAATCCAAGTTATATATAAGCTCTTTCTATAGTCAATCCTGAAAGTTAGATATTGCAAGGAAAATGTAAATTTTTAAACATAATTGCTTTAACATCTCGATAATCGGAAGTTGAAATGCTTGGTGAATCATCCTATCACTTCCAAAAATGCAATGCTGAATCCATATCAGATTTTATCTAAGCTCTATTTATAGCTAATCTTGAAAAATAGAGGGAAGTTTCAAGGGAAGTGAAAACGAAGTTCTAGTATGCTAGTTGACTATTGCCCGATACTTAAGAGAGATGTTGCAGGTGCTAAATTCACAAGAAAATTATCAACTGTCATATTTTAGGTAATATGAATAGTGTTATAAATGTACGTAAATAAACATTTTATTTCAAATTTTACATTTTTTTTTTCAGATTTTACAATTTTTTCCTTATGTATGTACCCACCAGATCGCAATTCTATGTATGCCTTCTCTGTTATTGCACTCAAAATTAATTACACTTTTTCAAAATTAAGTTTAACCACCACGTGGGCATGAGAGTAGCGACACATAAATAATTTTAATATTTGGTTTTGTATTTAGGAAATACTTAAAATATGCTGTGCACATTCTCTTCGTAATTCAGAACATACGTTTTGCATCTATTTCTCCCTAAAAACACTCTTGTTTTGTATTTTTATAAATTTTATTATTATGCTTATTTTAAATAATTATGTGGTTTAGTTTAGCTGGTTAATTAACTACATCGGTACAGTCTTGTCTATTTAACTAAATCCGGATCGGTGTACTGTTCAAATCGCACATCTTTAAATTTCCAAGAGTAAATCGAACGTCTTTAAATTTTCAAGACGAAATGTAAATTTAAATTAAAAAGAAAAAGCTGCTGAAAAACTGTAAATTTAATTTGAAAAAAAAACTGCTGAAAAACTGTAAATTTAAATTTAAAAGAAAAAAAAATGAAAACTGTAAATGTCATTTAAAAAAAACAACTGTTGAAAACAGTAAATTTAAATTATAAAGAAAAAACTGCTGAAAAACTGTAAATTTAAATTAAAAAGAAAAAACTGCTGAAAAAATGTAAATTTAAATTAAAAAGAAGAAACTGTTGAAAAACTGAAAAGATTAAAATTTATATAAAAGTTATGAAAATGTAGAATATTAAAGAAAATTTGCTATCCATACAATATTTTTACCACAGGCTACCCTGGGCTATGCATTACTTTTGTCTACCATATAAATATTTGGTACTTTATTTTATTTGTCTTCACTAGAATACAAAGGATCATAAATTTTTGGATCTGCATTATTTCTCTGTCTATCTAAATTTATATAAATTAGAAACTTATCATTCAAAAATATTTCTGAAACTTTGTCCGAAACATCTTCTATAAATCCTGATCTCTATACGACATTTTGCAATTCAAAACACTCTTCGTGCATGACGGCAATATCTTGGCGCATTAGTTATGCATTTTGGGCACGTTAAGCTATAGCTCAACAGCTGTCATAAAAGAGAGAGATGGAAACTCAGAGATTCTGTTATAGCTCTCAGTTTGGGGGACCCCAAGATAGAAATAATAAAAAGACAGTGCTGGTATCAATAATTTATTGTATTGAAAGTAGTTGGAGCTGTTGTTGGAAAGTACCAAAATGGTTGATGTCAAGGTAAGGACCAGTATATAACTTCAAATACTTTATTTTAAAAATGTATTACAAATTATTATCGAATTGCCAAAACGTTGAACTGAGTATACATATCTCCGAATCCGAATACACAAAATTTACATACATATTCTTAGTATATTTTATTATTGCTACAATTGTATTGCAACAACAGAAGTAGACCACACTGAATCCGTATACCTCTAGATCGTGATAAATTAAGATGGGGCACAGCGGTATACATTTACAAAAAATGCTAATGGATTTTATTTGCACTTTTGTATAGAGCTCTGATGTAGATTTCGTCAGAATGGAACACGATACCTTTCATTATTTCGACCTGACCGTCCCACCTATCAGAAGGTGTTGAAGACCCAAACCGTCCGACTCATCCTTAGGATATAGAGCAGCTATTTGGACGGACGGCTACCAGAAGGTGTAAGATATGTACCTGTTTGGATAACCGAGAAGTGCCAACGAACCTTCCAATAACCCAGTGGGGGCGACATTCAAAGGGACCCACCCCTCTTTTTCGCACCAACCTCTCACTAGCACTTTCGGATCCATGAATTACATTTATCTGAATTCCCCGTAAGCATGCGGATAGTTTGGGAAGTGCCGAGTTCTAACTCAGGTTTTTCGAGTGCAATTTACTGTGAATTAATCAACGGCACCAAAGGGTGATGCTTGGGTGACAGAAGTAAATTTTAACCAACACAAGACTGAAAACAGTAGAGTTTTTATATACGTATTTTTTATTTCAGGAAAAAGTTCTTGTGGGAAATTTTTTAGAGCTCGTACGGTGGGGTGGGGAGTTGAGAGGGATCTGTGTATCTGCACGCTCGGAAAAACTGTTGTAAACAAGTTGTTAGTTGATTAGTGTACGGTAACACGTCACGTGCTTCCAATGCCAGTTCAAAGACAATGGCATTAACTTACCAAGCTTGCAGAATGCCTGGATTTTTGCGGGACAGTTGATGACAAAACATACAAGGGCACATGAACACTACCAGCAAATTATTTTTGATCTAATATTTCGAAATTAAAAAAATAAATAAAAACATTAAAATTTTAATTTAAAAGGAATTTAAATAGCTGTATTGAAATCGAAATGGAATATAGCATTATAAAATAAAATGAAATAATATGTAATTCCTCAAGATTATGAGAAAAAACAAATGTTCCTCTACTATAGGTGTACATATTTTAAAATGTTAGCTTATCGCCCTCTTACACTAAAAAGTATGATGTGGGCAGCACATGACGTTCCTATATAATGCAATGAATTTACTCCTTTTACAGTCAAAGAATAATGTATAAGGATTACTGTACTGTGTTTTCAACGTTGAATTGTACATCTGGCGATTTTGCGGATGACGACATGTAAATGTATTTCAAAGTAGTATTAACTTATATAGAGCAAAACTTTAAATAAGCAATTATCCATATTGATAGCATCCTCAATAAGCGATATAGTCCATATATTAAAATATTTTAACAACCAATTCATCAATTAGGCGTAATTTTCATTAGTTTAGGGTCAATTTTGCGATTGTGACGATATTTTCATCAATCTGCGGCGAAATATCACCAAATTGGCAATATTTGAATAGATATTTCGCCAAGTTCGCCAAAATACATCATCAAGTATTACAGACAAACGGAGAGAAGAGCATTTTTTATATACTGGAATGTATATGGCCGTCATATGACGGAAATCAGAATTTGCGAAACATTACCTTCCATTTTTATCGATTTGGTGACACTTTTGTCACTTTGACAACATTTAAAATAATCGCCAAGTTGTCGACGTCCTGATAAATTTCTCTCTAAGCGTTACAGACGGACGGATAAATGGGTTACTCTTATAGTCTATTCGTATGTTCTTTCCCAGATACTGAAATTTATTCAATTTGTTGTCGTTTCATTAATTTAGCCTCGGTTTCATCAATTCAACGAATTTTTATCAACTGGATGACATTTTCGCCAATATGGCAACATTTAAAAAGTCAGCAAGTTGAAAATATTCTGACGAATTTGTCACCAAAATGTTGCTAATCGTTAAGGATGCAAAAAAAAGTTTTCCAATAGTCGGTACTTATATTATTTCCAAGATAATGAAGTTTCGTCAAATAGTTATAATTTTCATTGATGTAGCATCATTTTTATCAAGTTGGCGTCATTTTACTTAATTTGGCAACAGTTAAAAAGGCACCAAGTTCGCCAAATTCATCGCCAAATTCTCGCCATGCGCTATGTACGGAGAAATAAGTTATTCTTATAGCAGATAAATGATTATTGGAATTCAAATACAAAAGTATTACCCAAAGTGCTTTTCTCATGACTGGAACGAGCTAGATCCACGAGAATTACATATGAAAAGTGAGCATATTTCACAATATTTAATATTTTTTTTTTATTTTATATGACTTTTTGATAAATTTATTAGAAAACTGTGCAATATATCGAGAACGATTTATGATAGCATTCTAAAGTTTATATCAATCGTTTTCTAATGAAAAATTACATAAAAATGTCTATTTGCGTAACATTAAAGGTTTTGATTTTTTGATGATTTTTTTCAAAATTCGACTCGAAAATTTAGGGGGGTTCTGAACTATCGATTGCGTTTAAAAACAATAGGCTTCAAGTGTTCCCTGATTGTAATTTCTGTACCAAATATCGTTCGAATCGGTGAATTCGTTCGTGAGATATCGTCTCCAAAGTCTTACTGACACACACACACACATACACACACATACACAGATACACATACTTACACACACAGACACCCCTTCAAAAACGTTTGATTTGTATTCAGGGATGTTTGCAACGTGCTATCCACTCGAGAACTCGAATTCGAACTTTCGACACAGTCACAATACTTTCCTTATATATTATATTATGTATACAAAGTAATAAATGGAGCAATTAGAAAATATAATAGACATATGAGTTTTTCTGAATTTAAGATTTACTGTGGGACATGATTTTCTTCCTTTACACAACAGCATTAGTTTTAATATATATTTCACACAACAAGATGTTAAAAATAATACCTGCTTCTTTACAAATGCTATTATAATATGATTTTTACTTTCCCTATATACATAGTATATAAAGTTATAAGGAAAGTATTGTAACGGGATGGATAATTCGTGTTTTCGACGGGAGAGAACGTTTCAAGCATCCCACAACACGAATCAAACATTTATGAGTTGAAGTCTGTGTATTTGTGTGTGTGTGTGTGTATATGTATCAGTGAGATAGTGGAGGCGATATTTCACGAACGAATGGAACGATTCGAACGAAACGTGGTACAAAAATCACAATCCGTGAATACTCTAACCCTGTTGTTTTTAAATGCAATCGAATGTTCAAAACCCCCTAAATTTTCGAGAGAAATTTTGAAAAAATCAGCAAAAAATCAAAACCTTGCCAAATTGATAAAAAATTGCCAAATTGCCAAATGGGAAATAATGTCTCGCAAATTCTGATTTCCGTCATATGACAGACACACCTTTTACTATATCAGAAATTCTCTTCTCTCCGTTTGTCTGTAACATTTGCTGATGCATTTGACGAACTTGGCAAATTTAGCTATCAAAGTATCTCCAACTTGGCGATATTTCGCCCCAGATTGACTAAAATATCTTCAATATTGCAAAAATGACGCTAAATTAATGAAAATTACGTCTAATTGATGAATTAATTATTACAATATTTTAATCCTATACGGACTATATCACTAATTGAGAATGATCGCAATATTGATAATTGTTTATTTAAAGTTACGCGAAATATAAATTTATCGGGTACTTTGAAGTAGTTTTACATGTTGTCATCCGGAAAATCTCCAAACGTATAATTCAAAGTCAAAAACACAGTACCGTGGATCATTTACATTATTTTTTCACTGTAAAAGGAGTAAATTCAATGCAATATATAAGGAGAGCCATGTGCTGCCCACAACATATTTTGCTACGATTTTTACTTTCCTCATATAAATAGTATAATTTATAAGGAAAGCATCGGGGCCGGGTCAAAAATTCGAATTCGTGTTTTCGACGTTGAGATGATGTTTGTTTGTGTGTGTGTGTGTGTGTGTATCAGTGAGGGAGTAGAGACGATATCTCACGAACGAATGAAGCGATTCGAATCAAATTTGGTACACACATTACAATCTGTGAATACTGAAAGCCTGTTGTTTTTTAACGCAATCTTCATTTTTTGACAGGTTTACATGCTAGTTTTGTATAATTTTCAAACTAATATTTCCTAAACTATTTAGAGTTAGCATATTACAAAAACCTCTATTCGGCATAGTTCAATGGGCAAACTTGAAGTTTTAAAAACCTATAAATGGTTTTAAATTTCTTAAAAATTGAAATTAATACAAATCGAGAGTTAGATAGGCTCCATGCATGTTGACGAGAACTGAAGAGAACATATTTACACGCTTTCATGGAAATTAGTGTTTTATCTCGGTTCAATATTTATTTATATAAAGCAGCATCGAGGGTATCCGAAAATGTTATATACCTTTCTTGAAGGATGCTTGGATGTGCGAGTGTATAAACATTTACCATTTGAAGAAATTAATTACAAATAATTTGTAATGAATACTGAAAAAAGAATTGGTTGCATCCAAAATGCAGATGAGCAGACCATATATTTGTATGTTAGACAACATGCAGTAAAACATCTGATGCGGACAAAACTTGACTCTCCTACAGATTCAAATGCATTTTCTCTTTATTTCTTCAATAACTCATTAACTGGAATTTACTTATACCAAATAACACGCATAATTATTTGAAATTACAAGGAAATCGCAGGCAACTGGACGTATTTACGAAAGTGGAGTAACAAAATTACGTAAAAACTAAAATATCTCAAGAACGACTACGGTAATGGGTTTAGTCGTATCCCTTTTCTCGTCAAAATTACATATGAAACAAACAGTTAATCATCTCTCGAATCATACCAAAATAAAATCAGCAGCAAGGTGACTCACAAATGACTTAAATACCAAGTTTTGTGAAATTTGGTCAATTTGTCTTTTAGCTAGATCTAAAAACATGCGATGTTTGCGAGCCATTTTGCGCAAAAGGCAGGTGTTTTTATTCTGAATCATACAAAAATCTAATCAGCATCAGGGTAACCTATAAGCAACGTATACAATTTTATGGTATTTGGTCAATAAGTTTTAGAATTAGAGAGGATACATATATATCAAGTACTCACACACACACACACACATAGAGGGAGAGAGAGAGAGAGAGACGTCACATTAAATAGTCTATTCGTGCTCTAGAGGTATTAATAGTTTATTCGTGTTCTCAAGAACATTAGTTTTAATTTTCGACACGATCCAAATACTTTGGCATTGCAGGGTAAGTAAAAGTATTTATAAAACTCTAAAATTCCTATATACCACTTAGCTTTCCATAAAGGCCAATATTTGTCATGCAAATATATGCCTTCTATATCAAAGGATGTAAAATTTATTATGAAAATGCAATTAGCCAAATTAGAAAGTCATTGGATAACTATGTTTTTCTATTCATTTTATTATATTCTTATCTTCTTAAATAATAAAAGGCAATGTCTGTGTGTCGGTCTGTGCGTCTGTCTGTCTGTCTGTCTGTCTTATACACTATTCGTTCAGCGACCGCGCGTCGGAGAGCTACGAAATTTGGCAATCGGAGAACCGGGAGGGTGGGAAGGGGACACATGAAAACCGATTTTTAAAATTTTAATTATTTTTTTTGTTATTTAATGTTTTATGCGATTTCGACCGTTTTTTGATCTTTTTGCCCTTTTTTCTCCTCGATCCAGACATCGTAGAAAAAAACAAATCACACTATCGGAAAGAGCAGAGAATTTTGAGTAAAAATATATCAATTTCAAATCTCAGAGATAAATTCTAATATTTTTTTATGATTTTAAAGCAAAAGTCACTTTTGACTCAAAAAAACGATTTTTGGTTTTTAAATTCTCGCATAGTAAAAAGTACTCATAATTTCGACTAATAATTTACATTTTTAGAAAGGTCAAACATCTGGCATTCTTACAAGTCCAATCTGGTCAGGAAATATTCCGTATTGCCCACAGGATCGGGATTTTAAAAGTTTCCGAATTTCAATTTCTCGGCATTCCGCTCGGCGTGCCGCTTCGTTTCTCCCCCCGCTGAAGAAGGGAAGGTGGTGGGTGGGGACGTCAAGGTGGAGGTGACGTCACGGTTCTGAATAGAGCTCCTTTGTCTATATAAATTATTATATTTATATTTTAAATGATGGGACAATATGGATTTTTTAAATGTATATTTTAACTTTTGGATATTTTAAATGGATATTTTAATTTTATGGATATTTTAAATGATGGAACAATGAAACAATGGAATGAGGATGATGGAATTAAGCATATGGTCATTTTAAATCGCAAATTAGCGCGCGGGAAGTTAGCGGTAGGCCCGGGTTCGATACCCGCCACTGCCAAAACTGCCGCCGTGTTTACGTGGAATACGATCACGTTAAATATGTGGGTCCGTAAGTTCTTCCGAGAGGTTGGTGGTAAGGGAAGGAGGATACGGCGCCTGTGGATCCCTCCCCCACTGGGTTCCCGTCTAAATTGGATGAATATATAGAAAGTTATGGAGATTGTCGCGGAGGGCGCGGCAGCCCAGTGGTTAGCGCGCGGGAATTGCACTCAGTAGGTCCGGGTTCGATTCCCGCCACTGCCAAAACTTACGCCACGTTCACGCAGAGTACGATCACGTTAAACATGTGGGTTCGTGAGTCCTTCTGAGAGGTTGGTGGTAGGGGAAGGAGGGTACGGTCTAAATTGGGTGAATAAAAAGAAAGTTATGGAGATTGTCGCGGAGGGCGAAGTAGCCCAGTGGTTAGCGCGCGGGAATTGCACGCGGTAGGCCCGGGTTCGATTTCCAAAATTGCCGCCGTGTTCACGCGGAGTACGATCACGCGGAATAAACATGTGTGTCCGTAAGTCCTTTCGAGAGGTTGGTGGTTGGGGAAGGAAGGTACGGTCCCCGTGGGTGCCTCTCCCACTGGGTTCCGGTCTAAATTCGGTGAATAAAAAGAAAGTTATGGAAAATGTCGCGGAGGGCGAAGTACACCAGTGGTTAGCGCGCGGGAATTTCACTGGATAGGCCCGGGTTCGATTCCCGCCACTGCCAAAACTGCAGCCGCGTTCACGCGGAGTACGATCACGTTAAACATGTGGGATCGTAAGTCCTTCCGAAAGGTTGGTGGTAGGGGAAGGAGGGTACGGTCCCTGTGGATGTCTCCCCCACTGAGTTCCGGTCTAAATTGGGTGGCACTTCCTGGCCGTCCAAACAGTTACCTTACACCTTCTGGTAACCGGCCGTCCAAATGGATGCTCAAGTCCTTGTTGACGAGCCGGAAGGCCTGGGTTTTCAACACCTTCTGGTAAGGTCGCGCCAGCGAGTGTGCCACGGTTACAATTTGCCACGTTCAGAATTTTCAAGGGTAGCGAACAGGCTGGTCGCCAAAGGCGGCTAGTAAATAATAAAAGGCAACGTCTGTGTGTGTGTGTGTGTGTCTGTGTGTCTGTCTTATACACTATACGTTTCGCCACCGCGCGTCGGAGAGCTACGAAATTTGGCAATCGGAGACCTGGGGGGGAGGGAAGGGGACACGTGAAAACCAATTTTTAAAATTTTAATTATTTTTTTATTTATTTAATGTTTTATGCGATTTCGACCGTTTTTTGCCCTTTTTGCCCTTTTTTCTCCACGATCCAGACGTCGTAGAAAAAAACAAATCACACCATCGGAAAGAGCAGAGAATTTCGAGTAAAAATATATCAATTTCAAATCTCAGGGACAAACTCTAATATTTTTTTATGATTTTAAAGCAAAAGTCACTTTTGACTCAAAAAAACGATTTTTGGTTTTTAAATTCTCGCATAGTAAAAAGTACTCATAATTTCGACTAATAATTTACAGTTTTAGAAAGGTCAAACATCTGGCATTCTTACAAGTCCAATCTGGTCAGGAAATATTCCGTATTGCCCACAGGATCGGGATTTTAAAAGTTTCCGAATTACAATTTCTCGGCGTTCCGCTCGGCGTGCCGCTTCGTTTCTCCCCGCTGAAGGAGAGAAGGTGGTGGGTGGGGACGTCAAGGTGGAGGTGACGTCACGGTTCTGAATAGAGCTCCTTTGCTCTATATAAATTATTATATTTATATTTTAAATGATGGGACGATCTGGATTTTTTAAATGTATATTTTAACTTTTGGATATTTTAAATGGATATTTTAATTTTATGGATATTTTAAATGATGGAACAATGAAACAATGGAATGAGGATGATGGAATTAAGCATATGGTCATTTTAAATTCTTTAAATGTATATTTTAACTTTTGGATATTTTAAATGGATATTTTAATTTTATGAATATTTTAAATGATGGAACAATGAAACAATGGAATGAGGATGATGGAATTAAGCATATGGTCATTTTAAATTGCAAATTAGCGCGCGGGAAGTTAGCGGTAGGCCCGGGTTCGATTCCCGCCACTGCCAAAACTGCCGCCGTGTTTACGTGGAATACGATCACGTTAAATATGTGGGTCCGTAAGTCCTTCCGAGAGGTTGGTGGTAGGGGAAGGAGGATACGGCCCCTGTGGATGCCTCCCCCACTTTGTTCCCGTCTAAATTGGGTGAATATGTAGAAAGTTATGGAGACTGTCGCGGAGGGCGCGGCAGCCCAGTGGTTAGCGCGCGGGAATTGCACTCAGTAGGCCCGGGTTCGATTCCCGCCACTGCCAAAACTTACGCCACGTTCACGCAGAGTACGATCACGTTAAACATGTGGGTTCGTGAGTCCTTCCGAGAGGTTGGTGGTAGGGGAAGGAGGGTACGGTCTAAATTGGGTGAATAAAAAGAAAGTTATGGAGATTGTCGCGGAGGGCGAAGTAGCCCAGTGGTTAGCGCGCGGGAATTGCACGCGGTAGGCCCGGGTTCGATTTCCGCCACTGACATGGAGTACGATCACGTTAAACATATGGGTCCGTATGTTTTTACGAGAGGTTGGTGGTAGGGGAAGGAGGGTACGGTCCCTGTGGATGCCTCCCTCACAGGGTTCCCGTCTAAATTGGGTGAATATAAAGAAAGTTGCGGAGGGCGAGGCAGCCCAGTGGTTAGCGCTCAGGAATTGCACTCGGTAGGCCCGGGTTCGATTCCCGCCACTTCCAAAACTGCCGCCGTGTTCACGCGGAGTACGATCACGATAAACATGTGGGTCCGGAAGTCCTTCCGAGATGTTGGTGGTAGGGGAAGGAGGGTACGGTCCCTGTGGATGAATAAAAAGAAAGTTATGGAGATTGTCGCGTAGGACAAAGTAGCCCAATGGTTAGCGCGCGGAAATTGCACTCGGTAGGTCCGGGTTCGATTCCCAAAATTGCCGCCGTGTTTACGCGGAGTACGATCACGTTAAACATGTGGGTCTGTAAGCCTTCCGAGAGGTTGGTGGTAGGGGAAGAAGGGTACGGTCCCTGTGGATGCTTCTTCCACTTGGTTCCGGTCTAAATTGGGTGAATAAAAAGAAAGTTATGAAGAATATCGCGGAGGGTGAAGTACCCCAGTGGTTAGTGCGCGGGATTTGCACTTGGTAGGCCCGGGTTCGATTCCCAAAATTGCCGCCATGTTCACGCGGAGTACGATGACGTTAAACATGTGGGTCGGTAAGTCCTTCCGAGAGGTTGGTGGTAGGGGAAGGGGGGTTCGGTCCATGTGGATGCCTTCCCCACTGGGTTTCAGTCTAAATTGGCCGAAAAAAAATAAAGTTATGGAGATTGTCGCGGATGGCACGGTAGCCCAGTGGTTAGCGCGCGGGAATTTCACTCGGTAGGCCCGGGTTCGATTCCCGCCATTGCCAAAACTGCAGCCGTGTTCACGCGGAGTACGATCACGTTAAACATGTGGGACTGCAAGTCCTTCCGAGAGGTTTGTGGTAGGGGAAGGAGGGTACGGTCTCTTTGGATGCCTCCCCCATTGGGCTCCGGTCTAAATTGGGTGGCACTTCCTGGCCTTCCAAGCAGTTACCTTACACCTTTCTGGTAGGTCGCGCCAACGAGTTTTTCACGGTCAGAATTTTCAAGGGTAGCGAACAGGCTGGTCGCCAAAGGCGGCTAGTTAGGCAATAAAATATCAAAATTGTACAAAGTCGAAATTTACAAAATGAAGATTTTCATATATTATAAGTTTCAAACAGATTCATAGGATTATGAATTAAACAAGAAAGATCAATCATGCATAAAGTATTGATTATGAAACACTTTCCAACTTCAATGCAATTTTATTTAAACATCTCTAAAATGTGATGCATTCCTCGGTAATATGTTTAAAATTATCACAATATTACATTAATTTATTATATTTGAAAACTTAAAACTTCATCGAAAAAAAAATTGGACGTCATTCAAATGACGGCAATGAAATATAAATTGCCTGCTTTAAGCATCTCCAAAATACGATACATTCCTAGGTAATATTTTTTAAATTATCATAATACTAAATTATCATATAAAATTATCATAATATGAAAGGTGTAATTATTATTTTTATTTAAAAACTACTGAATCTATTTTGCTGATTTTTTTTATATATTTTATGGGATAATTTGAATATTTTCTGAAACATTCGAAGCAATTTTTGAATTTCAAATTCGCTTTAAAAATATTTGAAAAATTAGGTCCCATAGGCCTCAATGTATTTCATTTTTTCATCCCTTGTTAAATCCAAAACTAATTGGATGATATTATTCAGATATATCCCCAGAGGTCCCACAGACCATCTGAACAACATACTAAAATTTCATTTTGATGACTTTTCAACTTTGTTGTAAAGTGTTAAAAAGATTGGCATAAAGATTTTAATAAAAATTATTTCATAAGTTATTCATGAACTAATTATATAATATTTAAAAAAAATTCAAACAGCACTGCATTTAACTCAGTGTGCTGGTAATATTTTGCGTGAAAATAACTATAAAAGTTCTCACATCAAAACTATTTAATCTTTTACTTCCATCATAATTACACATTAGGCAAATAAATTTTTCCTTTTTAAGTTGTTTTATTTTTATGAGTATCCGACTTTCCATCTCTATCAAACAGATGGTAGTCATAAATTCACCAACATTCCTGCACCTTTGCAACCAATGCAGATTCTAAAAATGTTGAACCCTACAATGCATTTTACTGTGAAAAATATGTTTCGTGTAGAATGGTAATTCCCCGGCGCACATGATATGCAGTTCGGACACGTGAACCCATAGTTCAACAGATGTCACAAAATACAGACATAAATAACACCATAAAAGGAGGAACTCAGATTAAGTTTGAGCCGTTTTATGCACACACTTTTAGGATCAATATGTAGGAAGTAAAATATTATGGTATTTTGTAACTGTAATAAGAAAATTTCAAGTTTTTGAAAACAAAAAATTATTTTCTTCGTAAGAAGTATATTGATGCCAGAAGAAGTTATAGATGCCATGTAAAAAAATTGTATAGATGCTAAAAAAATTATAAGATTAATCCTGAAGAGATGTCGTACTTTCTTTAACACTTTACAACATAGTTGAAAAGAGTTTATGACTTTGTTTATTTCACATGTCTGTCTGTCGGTCTGTCTGTCCGTTAGCACGATAACTGCCGAAAAAATGACTTTATCAAAATTAAATTTTATTATGTTGTTCAGACAGTCTGTGGTACCCATGGTAATATATATGAATAATATCACCCAATTAGTTTTGGATTGAACCAGGGTTGAAAAATAGAAATACATTGAATCCTATGGGATCTAATTTTTCAAACATTTTTTTAACCAAATTTAAAATGCACACATTGTTTCGAAAGTTTTAGGAAATATTCAAATTATCACATACAATATATAAAAACATTTTCAGCAAAATATATTCAGTATTTTTTTTAAATAAAAATTAAAATATTAATTACACCCTTTATATGAAAAGATCACGTGAACATTATATGAAGAGATCACGTGACCCACTTCAAAATAAAATATGACATCCATCTTGTGTCAAAATCGTGATTTTTAAAATTCTTTTTAATTTATATTTAGTGTTGTATCCACCCTAAAACCACTTTATTTTTGCTTAATTTCTGTGCATCTGTAATCTGAAATAGTCAATTATAATATATTTGAGTTTAAATGATCAATGCCATCCATCTTGTTGTTGACTGTTGAGACCCAGACCGTCCGACCTACCAGAAAGGTGTAAGGCCATCCATCTTGTGTAAAAATTGTGATTTTTAAAGTTCTTTTTAATTTATATCTCTCATAAAACCGCTTTATTTTTGCTTAATTTCTGTGCATCTGCATTCTGAAACAGCACAATTACAATATGTATGCGTTTAAATGATCATCAAACTGTTATTATTTCTACAACGAAACCTAATTTTCACTTATGGAGAATGTATACAGATTAAGCTGTAAGATGAGTTATATAAGAATTGCTGAATTTCTTTAACGCAAAATTATTTTGTTCTAGAGTCTGCAATATAGATGATATGAAAGAAACATTTAGTGATTTTACATAGAGAAGCAGACGATTTAATGGCAGCTTTTTTCGATGAAGTTTTATGCATAGAGTTAAATTACTTTTACCTCCATGATTTTAGGTTTTTAAGTAGAATAAATTATTGTAGTACTGTGATGAATGAAATAAAAATGTATGAATGAAATATTTAGTGCTTTTACAGAGAAACATGGAGTTTATAATTATATGACGTCATTTGAATCAGATTCGTTATTTGCAATGAAATTTTAAATTTTCAAATATAATTAATTATTGCAGTATTGTGATAATTTTAAAAGTATTAGCCCTGAATGTATCACATTTTATAGATGTTTAAATAAATTAGAATTGGAAAGTGTTTCAAAATTTATGCTTTATTCATGATTGATGTTTCTTCTTCTTTATTTTAAACTCAGTTGAAGTATACAACCAACACAGAAAAAATAATTACATTGATGCACAACGGAGTAAGGTGAACATTGACTTAATCATATAATTATGAAAATTTTTCTTATTTTTTCAAGAAACCCTTGAGTGTACCGCCATAGAGGAGAAAAGTCGCACCTCTCTGCTTTCTGACCTTGGATTTAAACATGACGAAATCACAATAAAAACACTCTACAATAAGATTATGCTTCGCTCAAACAAGGAATCTACTGACATTTTTAAAATTTTAGGTATAATTTACAATCTATGGCAGCACAAAAAAATATCATAAATAAAATATCATTCAATAAAACTCATCTTAGATATTTGTCAATTTCAGGTGAAAAAAGACGCAGTAACACAATACTTTTATCAAACGCATTAGAGAAACTAAATGACACACCGTTAGTGTTTACTACATTACCATCTTACGGTAAGTTTCAGAACTAGGGTGGCTGCGCATTCTCTACCAGATGCAGCATCTGTCCCGGAATTACCTTAATGAATTGTATAGAGGCTATATAAAAAGTAATCCTAAAAATGCAAGAAGCATAAAAAAGTTTTTAAACTGATTCCAAGAAATATAATTCAACTCGAGTTCAATTTATTAATATTTTTGACTTGCGTGTCCCAGTCAAATATCTATATGTGGCGGTGGCCAGTTGTGTAACAATAATTTCAACAAGGTTATAAATTCAGATGTGGGCGATCTCACTCCTCCGATGCACCAGTCTTCGAAAAGTAACCATAGAATTGAAAAGTATTCAGTTACGCTGTGATTTTCGTAATCTCTGTGCTGGGACTTTCACATGGTCGAGCCATACATGCTAAGGAAAGAACGCTCCCGCAAGACAAAACAAAATACAGCTTGTTTATTTATAGTGCACATCTTTCTTATGCAAGGCCACATGTAACACGTTTCTGCTTTAGATAGAAGGAAATATTCCTACATGATTATATATATTCTACTCACTATGACCATTAGACCTCTTATGGAATTTTCTAATTATAGTCTCAGGAGTGCATTGGCTGGTTGGGTTATGGTATGTTTTATTGAGTTTTCTTATATCTTGGTTCGAATCTTTGGTGCTTGTTTGGGTGGTTGAGCAGACATTCAAGTTGTAGACTTTGTAGATATGTTGCAGTTTGTTTCGGAAATATTTTGAATCCCTTTTAGAATGTTTGCTTACAATATTGGCAACTTCGACATAACAAAAGTATCCTGACTCGGGAAATAAACAAAAATAATATACATTCGAAAGAGAAATTAGAGTCCCGATCAGTAAATGACTGATCAAGTGCTGAAGGTGAGATCAAGAAAAAGTTGATTTCTATATTTGCCTATAAGCTGTCCCTAAAAGCTGTACACCTAAGACTTTTGTATATTTGTTTGCATGATTCCCCGTTACATTCGGCAATGTGAGAATATAAATGTTGATATCTTAAATTTAAACAATCCACTATGTAGCTCCTAAATAAAGACACAACTGCATACTATATATGAAATAGTTTTACATTTTATGTTCATCATAATTCTTATCCCTTATTTTCTTTAAAACATAGCTGATGAATTCAAATTGATATGAGTATAACATAATTAGTAAGACATTATCATAAATTATCCATCAAATACCTCACTTTTATTGTCTATAACGAATAATTTAAAAATATATTCCTTAGCATTTGATCACATATTTTTCTAATTTCAAACTCCGCTGAACAATGCTATATAAAAATTTCTGGAGTGAGATTCTACATTCAACCTCCTTTTCCATAGTATTATTGTCTTGTAGTTCATGGGGCTAAAAATAATTAAACCATTATTTAATTAAAAATTCTTATAAATTAAACACACAATACATTTCTAAATTAATAAAAATCACCTTACAAACACCAAAATATTTTCATTTAAATTGTTTCCAAATATAACGATATTTTATTTTTTTTACATTGATCTCAAAATATTTTTGATACAATTTTCCGTAAAATTACTTACAACCAGCTTAAAACTCAAACGAATGTTACACGCTGTCAAACATTGTTGAACAGTGACGTCACGTCTGTCTAATCCCCTCGCAAAGACTCCTAGATACACCCCCTGCAGAAACTCCTAAATACACACCTCTACAAAACTCCTACATACAACCCACACTACATGATTTTGAAGAAAAAGCTGATTGACTAGTCGCTCGGTTGCAAATGAACCGCGAGCAAAGACTACAAAGATTATACTTTTATTTTGTTTAGGCTGTCTATGATATATCGTTTTGACTTTTCTCAGTTTGGAAAACATGATATTTCCTCACCGGAAATTAAAAGAAAAATAACTCGGAAACTTTTCCTTTGTGATAAAAAAGACTTAAGAACTTTTTTTACAGTGCATTAAATTTTAATTACGGCGAATAATTTTTAACTTTTGAACATTGTATATTAAAAGACCTTCCACTTTATTTACTTTACGCTTTATTTCAAACAGCATTAAAACGTGATTTAAAATTGCTTACAGTTAATACTTATTGCTTTCCGTTTTAAATAGGAAGCTATAAAGAAATTTTATCGTTTTTACGCATTCAAAATTTTGAGCCCAAAGAATGGACTTATAGCACGCTCGGTATCGTAAAATTTCCCGCGTTCCTTGGCCGATAGGTAAGAAAGATAATCGCACCGACGAAAGTATTTGAATTTACCGTACCTTTTACGACTTTTATACTTTATATGTTTACTCAAAATCTGATGGAATAGCATTTATGGCCCATTTTAAGTCTGGATTCATAGGGACTCTGACCAGAGAATTCAAAGTTCTTTGGTCTTAAAATGCGCCATTTTACTATAGAAGGCACAAATGTAATATGCTGTATAGGATTTAATTTTGGTTTTTATATCATGCGTGCGTTTGTGTAGTAAAATGTGTTTCATAGCATGTGGAATTCCTTTAGAATTAGGTGAGTTTATGTACGATCTGAAATATTTTTAAGGCAATCCAACCGTATGAAATATGCACACTAGCAATATACAGCCTTGTATTTAATATTTTCAGTCTTGTATTTTATATTTATTAAAAAAAGCGCCGTTTGTGCATATGCTATTTTAAAACAAACACATCAGTATGAAAATCTGAATATATACTTCAAATTTAACTATAGACCTGCCTTTCAAAATACGTATTGAAATAAAAGTTTATGTATATGGTAAAGCTTTCATCCAACTATCCTCTGGTAAAATAATTCGTTTAGGGTATTGTGCGGCACATTACTGGGCATACAGGAACTAGAGACAGCTTGTAGAAGAAATATCAAAGTACAATAAATTAACAAACGATCAATTTCACAAGATACATAATTTTAAATATTTCTTCAACCTATTGTCAGTGCTAATTGATGTTTGAAACAGGTGTAAGAGAATTCAAACATTTTGATCATGCAGCATTGATATTTATATATGAGCTATCAGTATGAGATACAAAGGGTAAATTTTTTCCATATTTGGAGTATTACAATGATGATCGTGGAAATTTACCGACAAAGTATTACTGTGAATGCGCTGAAACATAAACAAAGCTAAAGGATAGTAAAAACTCTTAATAGAGAGCAATAGTTTATAGCTTGAACATATTTTTGGGGGAGAATATTTATATCAAGAGAACCTTAAGATAGAGAAATAAACTTATTTGTTAAAAAATAATGACATTAAATATATTTAATAATTATCTCTAAAATACTAAGGGACTCCTCCTCCTAGCTACGGTCGCCGACCTCCGTAACTCGCTAACGCTCGCCGACCTCCGTAATTCGCTAGCTCTCGCTGAGCTAGCTTCTCGAGCACTTTAATTCCATCTGCTACGCAGGTGTAGTACGCCCATTGACAACTGCCCCTTATTAACTGACATTCACCACTTCTGCAAATCGCTTCAAGAGGTCTTTCAATCCGGCCGGCTCACATGACTTCTTAAGTGTACAGTAAACCCTGCCGCTTTCACGATTTACTCGGTACACTAGCCAACACCCGTGACTCGCTAAGTGAATCGTTAGACTTCGCCTCATGTTCGCTTCTCGAACACTTTAGTGCCGTCTGCCATGCAGACCTAATATGTCTGTTGGGGACTTTACCTTGTTAATTAACATTCTCCAGCCCTGGATTTCGCTTTGCGATCTCTATGTGTCCTGTACTCGTTGAAGCACGTAAAACGTCCAAGATTCTTACCTTCATTCCTGCCGCTCAATAATCGGAGCTCACCGCAGGCGTGATGTACAAGTTGAGGCCTCCCCCACTATTAACTAACGTTCACTTTAGCTCGTTTTGCGAACAATTTCATCGAGCTTCAGCTCCCAGCTCGCTACGCTCGCCAACCCCGAACTCGGTTCGTGAGTTGGGGGATTCGTCTCCTACTACCTAGCGCTTGCATCGCAATCTATGTCGTACCGTCTGCCTAATAAGAACGATTAATCACTGTGCTACGAACAAACGGCAAAATTTCATTACTGTATGTTTTGCCATTTGTTCGCAGTACCGTGACATAATATTGTGTTGCTCTCTCAGTATAGAGAGATTTACAACAATGACACATATGATTGTTGTGAAATATAACAATTAAATTGCATTGTTCATGACAAAAACAGTTTCAAATCTTCGCCCGTAAGGAAGAAACTTTTGCATAAAAACGTGCATAAAAAATTAAATAATTCATTAACTAAATCGAAATTAATAAAAGGGCTCCGTTCTGCAAAAATGCAATTATGTAGGTATATGTCACCAACAGTTCGAGGTCTTGCTTTTGTTAGTCTGTTCAGGACGCATACTCGCAGCTCAGAAACACTGCCTTTGATTTCGACATTAAATATTTCCTGAACTAAATTTTAAATGGTAAAATAGTTTATATTGGTGTATACATTAATATTTCTCTACAAATGTACCGAATTTCATATTTTTGTATGCTATACATTTTGCGCTACGTAACAGAAAAACTTGAGAAACGCGAAATTTGTCAAACAGTTGCAGCGGCAGCTACATTTTTTTAATATAGAGAGATTAAATAATTGTAACAACGTTATCACTTTATACGCGATAAGTGTTGACTCCTTTACAAAACCTCCGCTAGTATTCTGAAGCCTCCAAGTCATTGGAGGCATTTTTTTAATTACAAATCGCTTAATCTGTACATCAGCAACTCTACTTGGTACCAGGAGCGCAGCGATTTTGTCTGATCATCCTTTCCTATATGCCGTATCGATGAAGTCGACCGAAGCGTCTCCATCTCAAACCGCGCTGCGCCACTAGCCGGTTACCCTCGCTGAGGAATTCTGCGTACCTAACTGACCTGTAGGGCTATGCCTTGAGTATAAGGACTATGCTCGAGTATAAGAGCTATACTCGAGTTCAAGGTCTATGATCGAGTAAAAAGGTTATACTCGAGTTCAAGGTCTATGCTCGAGTAAAAGGACTATAGTACTCGAGTTCAAGGTCTATGCTCGAGTAAAAGGGCTATACTCGAGTTCAAGGTCTATATTCGAGTAAAAGGGCTATACTCGAGTTCAAGGTCTATGCTCGAGTAAAAGGGTTATACTCGAGTTCAAGGTCTGTGCTCCAGTAAAAGGGCTGTACTCGAGTTCATTGTCTATGATCGAGTATAAAGGCTTGCAGCACCCATTGTAATTTATTTAAAAAATAAAATTTATTCATTCGTCGCATTTATACAATTTTCCCGCACTGGGTCAACACTTTAAACATATCAGAATGTTCATAAATAAATTTATGTGCCAGCAATGCAAGTGCTAGTGTCTTTTTCTTATGTATGCAAACAAAGTTTGTGAAAAGGCAACTTTCGGGCTGCAGCACTTGCATTTCTTTGGATCCTACTGTATCCTAATCGATCCCACATAAGGATCATATATTAGTAAGTTTTGAATGTATGTCTAGGTCCCTCTAGAGCAGTGCTGCCACTTACTCTACTGGCATTCCGTGATATCTAATATGGCGAAATAATGTGCCGCATATTAGAAATATTAGAAAATCACTTCTATAGTACGTATAACGAATTACATCTGTTTTTCAAAAAGATAAAACGTTAGTTGCACAATAATATATTCACCCAACTCTTGTAGTACGAATCTCAACTGTTATGCAATAGGAAGAAATCATTATTTCTAAACCGAAAATATGCTTTGGTCGATAAATCTCGAATAGGACTGATTTTTAACTATATTGTTGTTCTATGATTATAATGGTTAGAGTAACCGGGTTCTAGAGTACAAAGGGAATTTTGAACAATATTTTATATGTATATATACTTATTGTTCTCAACACATAGTCTGGATCCAAACTTGGTCCTTATGGATTTAAAGAACGAAGCGGGAACCGTTTGGGATATATATACCTTGTAGCCCCAGAAAAGTCCATGATTTTTATAATTATCTATTTATAATTCTAGAAAAATATTTTTAAGAGTTTTCATTGATAAGGGTGTTCTGTGTATGTGTTTATGTTTGTACGTATATATATATATATATATATATATATATTATTTGGAATGGATTTTAAGTGAATCCAATTTTTAACACTTTTGTAAAAGTTTGTTTCAACGCAGCAAGAAAGAACTATTTAAAAGAGACAAAATTTGGTACGTTTAATGTGAATGTACCCGAATGGTGTTCTGAGGGATGACGACCCAAATGGCCTCAACTTGACGAGCTAATTCCTCTACATTCTGGGATGGTCGCAGGCGACGTCAATCTCAGCCCGAATGTGCTCAATAGGCGAGAGATCTGGTGATCTGACTGGCCAAGTAAGTATGTCGTAAGCACGTAGACAATCAATTGAGATGCGTGCAATGCGTGGACTAGCATTTGATTGCTGAGAATTTTACCCAATGTGTCGGCAAAGGAATGGCTTTGCAACGGGTCATAGAATGTCGGCTACGTACCGTTGTGCTGGGATGGTGCACGTAGAACTATATGAAAGGGGCCGGTTATCAAACGAAATGGCACCCCAGATCATAACTCCCTGTTGTCGAGCCGTGTGGCGTGTGACAGTAAGAGCAGGATCCTGACGATGTCCACGCTGTCTCCGAACACGTCTGCGCTAGTCGTCGAGACTCAGTTCGAAACAGGACTCATCACTGAAAGCAATTCATTTCCAATCCGAACAATTCGACGTGGATCGGGACCGGCACCATTGCAATCGCT